>VXAU01000621.1:721743-754623 GCA_013399695.1 Formicarius rufipectus
GTGTGTGTGTATGTATGAGGGCGAGTGAGGCGGCGCGCCCCACGGGCGGGAGGGGCAGACACCCTCCCCAACTCCGATAAGCGACAGGATGTAGGGAACGAGGGTCCGGGATGGATTCACGCCGCGGCGGCCGCAGCGTGGCCCAGGGGTCGAGAATCCCGCCCCAGCTCCGGCATCGGTGCGAGGGGCAGCGGCTCCGCGCCGGAGCAGCCCCTCGGGACACCGTCGGCTTCCCCTCGGCGTGGGAAGAAAAGTTTATTTCGAGACGGAGACAAGGGGGGTGCGAGTGGAGGGTTCTTGGGGTCTCGGAGGTCAGTGAGGTGCGAGGCTGGTCGGTGCGACCCTGGGGACGCGGATTCCCGCAGCGCTCCTGGAGAGAAGCCCCTGTGGGGCGCGGCGGCCTCGGGCCGGCTCCCCTCCGCGGCGCGCAGCCGTGGGAACGGGCGGGGGGCATCAACGGTGCACTTTGCCGGCTGCCCGCGCCAGGAAGCGGAGAGGATGCGTGATCCCTGGAAAGTGGAGGGGCAGCGGGGGAAGGGGCTGGAGCCGCGGAATATCATTATCTGCTGGAGAAGTGGGTCAGGGCGCAGGCACTGGCACCGTTTCTGCGGGAAGTCAAAACAAGACCAGAAAGAAAAGAATGCAAAAACCACCCAAATCAGAAGTGAAAAATGAAGGCAAACAAACACCAGGTCCCCCGTGGTGGGCAGCGCGGGCGGCGGAGCGGACACCGGGGCGGGGGGATGCAGAGCGGCGCGTCTGGGTCCGGTGCGGGGTCCCGGCCGAGACCCCCGACCCTGCATGCACTCCGATCTGGAGCAGGCACCCTGCTCTCTGGGCTGCGCCTGCCTTCCCACGGCCTTCCCACGCCGAGCCGATCCCTCATGGGATGCAAACACCTTCGACAAACGCGAGGCACTGGGAGCGTAAGATGGCACACACGGTCCTCCGCTTCATCCCAGGCCCGCCGAAGTGCAGCCCAGAAGCCATGTGAATGGCCTCTGTGTTTGCGATACTGTTCGCATCCGAGCGAAACGGTCTACTCTGCACGAATGTGATGCGACTTTTAATGGTGGGCAACTTCAGTGTAAAAACACTTGCTGCTTTATAGGTAGCCTGCTCTACCGAGCCCCACAGTCCTCAGGCGCTGGAGCTGCATCTGCCAGCATGTCATTCGATGAAAACAAAAAAGCCTTCCTGTGTCAGTTTTACCTTTCAAAGTCCACCTGCTCTACCTGGCTGTTTGGGGTGTTAAGAGCTATATGGATATGAAGCAAATTGGAAATTTCTGGGTGAACAAAAGTTAGAGGAGGCAGTGCCAGAGATGCTCAAGCAGTCGATTGTGTTTGGAAAGCAGACTGCCGTTAGGTCTTCTTATGCAAGGTCAGCATCTTTCAGTGTACTACAGAGTTTAAGTACAATAGAGATTGGTTCATTAGGAAAAGGATTAACTTTGAGTGACAGTTCTAGTTAAATGGGTTTTTGGTATAGTGGGAAGAAACAAGTTCCATATGCTGAGCTCTGCCAATAAAAAACTATTTTAGGACTGTCCTAAGGGAAAATGTTAGAGATTTTAGTCAGCTGATTTTCATGTTACAGAAAGAACCCAAATGCTGTAATGATTTCTAAAACCATACACAGGCAAACATGCACAAACACACTGATACACACATGCAAGAAAAGATGCTAATACAAATAGAAAATATATTTGAGACAAAGTGTAGCTTCAACGCTATTTTGCAACTGGCTTAGTTTCTCAGTAGAAATAAGAATAATAAAATATTGCATAGCAGTATGTATAGGTATTACTATATTATACACTATAAAGCCAGCACCTGCGGGACTACAGTAGTGCAGGATTCCCAGGCTATACCTCTGCTTGGCTTTCATCTCAAGCTGCTAGGTAGACATAACTCAGTTGCATTGCTTCTGAGTACACATGAGCATACAGCAACTTCCATATTCCTCCTCCACCCTTGTTGGGACCAAATGTTGAGCATTTTTGTAGGTTTTTAATCATCAGGTCCTCAGCTGTGGCTAAAGACTGTCTGACAAGGCTAAAGGATTGTCTCTTAACGGCTGCTAACATGATTACCTGCCCAAGTAGGTGCTGGAAAAGCTTTAGAAAAGTTACTGCGATCACTTCCTTACAGGGTTTCTTTAAGAATTCCCTTTTACTTGTGCCATGAACAAGTTACTCATGGTGACCACATCCACATTGAAGGGCAAGCACAGCATTTGCAGGTGGAACAATTATTTCCTAGTTTTCTACAGTAAATAACTACACAGAGAAAACGTGGACCTGACATGGTGATCATTATGCTGATAGTTAACTTTCACTTCCAGTAGGTAATGCACTATAATATTTTACAAGGTGAATCATAACGTTTAGAACAGATCACCACTGAATGTTTTAGACTCTCCATAATTTCAAACCTTTACATCAAAAATTTACTCTTCTTAGAACATGACCACAAATGTCTGCACTAAGCAACTCATCTGCACTTCTATAACCTGTAATACAGAGGCAGTAAGGATGGATTAGAAGGTTTGTCTCTGGTCTTTCAGTGTGTATACTGAATAAAAATTAATTTATTAATTATGTATATTAATATTATTTATTAATATACAGAATAAAAATTAAATTATAATATCCTGATGTGATAGTACTTCACAGCAGATTCGAACAGATGTCAGTGGTTTAGAAAGACACACGACAGGCCAAGTACTACAAATCCCCTCTGGTTCTAGAGCTGAGGAATGGTTGGTGAGGAAGCTTTCTATAGTCTAGGAATCACTTGGCTGTGGTAGGGTGACACTGTACATCTTTGCTTTCAGTTGTCAGGTCAAGATGCTTTAGCTTGTACCATGACAAGCGAAATTCACAGAAGTTAATTTGTAAATACACAAATCTGTCAGGAAAAAAATTCACTAGCTCTAAAAAACATTGTTTGTGTTAATGTTTCCTCTCTCTCCTGTATGAAGTATAAAAAAACACATGACACAGTAGCAAGCAGACATGAAAAGGACTTGTTAACATTGCAGATCTCTATTTCTTTAAAACTTACTATTCTTATTAATGACTTAGCAATGAAAATATTACTTATTTTCCTTGCTATAGTGTAAATATTTTGTGGATTTACATAAAGATGCTCTTTCATTAAACAGTATTTCTACATATACTTTTATGAAACATTAGCAAATATTGATGAAGAAGTGGTCCCTGTTTAGTTAGTGTTAACATTTTCCCCTTTTGATAAGGCTTTCCCTTGTTTGTCTCTTTTTAATTTCTTTTTTTCACCTGATATTAAATATTTTCTTTGAATCTGCTCTTGTTATCAGTTGTTACTTTTTTTTCTTCTCAGTCTAAATGAACATTTTCTCAGTGTTGATACTGTATTTTCCTTTGTATTGTGACAATCTTGTTAATTTCTAGGGTGAGTCATTCCGTGTCTCCTTCAGCTTTTTTTTTTTTCCCTAGCTTGATTTGAGTGCTTATGGGTTTTTTTCACCATAACGTCAATTTCTTTTTGCATTTATCTTCTCTTGTGGTAAATGTTTTTATTTTCAATGCTGTCTTTGATCTTTGTCAAATTTTTTGGTGTGTTTACATGCCCCCTTCCCCTTCCTCTTCCCCTTCCCTTCCTCTTCCCCTTCCCCTTCCCTTTCCCTTCCCTTCTTTGACAAGCATGTATGGAGGCTAGGTGTGGTACAGTATGTTAACAAAGAATCTGGTGGACTTCCATCTTTAGTTGCTAATTTGCTGGAGAAACCCATGTGTAAATTCAAAATATGAAAAAGTTTTGTGCAAAAGAGGTGTTGTCCTGAAAATAGTTGTGACTACCATCATCAGAAGTATATTTAGGCACATAATACAAAACCAAAACCCAAATTCATCAAGTGTCATGATGAAATAAAATGTGTCGTCTGTTGGGTTAGAGTACTGTTTAAAGCACTTATTCTCATGTGTGTTTAATATTAAATGCTCCTTTACATGGGTGTTAGTATAGGATCTCAAGCTTTTTTTTTGGGGTCATATTAAGATGCAAAATGAAAATAAACTTAAATCCACTGTTTCTGTCTACATCAATTTTGTTTGGCATGTTAGAGTTTCATGATCACAAAAAACTTATTGACAGGTAACTAAAGACTATTTTTTACCCTATTTTAAGTGAGTTCCATTTTTTGCATTCTGTCTAATGTTATTTTCATTTTTTTTAAATTGATCTGAGGCACTACTTTCTGAATTCAGTTGCCTCCAGGAACACAGAAAGACAAGAAAAAGAGTGACTTTGAACCCCTTATTTGTCTCTTTACTGAATAGATGTAACCAAACTGCTTTTCGAAGCTAAGCCCAAGGACAGTAGATGTGTGTATTTTCTTCTCAGAAAAAGATTCAAACGTAACAGTTTGATAGCAGCCAGGTGCCATCAGTCTCTGGGAAGGGCTGGGAGAGAGACAAAGTCTATTCACATAATCTGCTTTTATTATATTATTTTTAGGTAAGAAGCAGTTGGAAAAAGCTGAACTGTTAGATGCACTAAAGAAAGGAGGGTTTAAACCTGTGTTTTCAGAGAGCTGTCTGGCCTAGCTGTGGAGAAGGCTTCAACACCATGTCTTTTGGCAAAGGAAATGATCTAATGAAAGGTTTGTGGGCTAGAAATCTTAGATATCTTTTTCTCCCAGTTTTACCATCTGATCATGAAAAACCAAAAAGCCATATCTCTGTGAACTCTGTCTCTTCTGGCAAAACCAATCTGTTCCTAGAGTACTCCTTCAGCATCAAAACAGCTGCCCTTTGTTAAGTCACCTGAAGAATCACCTCCTAACCACACTACATACCAAGAGAGAAGTTATAGAGTATTAGAAGAAGGCAATGATGGACTGAAATGAAAACTTTGAACAAGATTTGTTTTCTATATATGTATATATATGTACATGAGCACTGAGACAAATTTGTCTGCATTTCCTACATACTCATTTGTGGCTGTTTGATCACAATTTATCTCTCTGCTATGTAACACTCAACACTACTACTAGACACCCACTGCTACTATCCAACACCTGTTGTCAAAAAGTGTTTCCAATGTATTTCATGAAGGTTGCTGAGATTTTTTCTGCACAAAGCCTTTCTGTGAAGAAAGATACATCACTGAGTGAGTTTCTGACTAGGTTTTCAGCTGTGAGAGCGCGATGGCCATGTAAACCGCTCTTGCCCCAGTTGCAAATTCCTTCCTCTGCTCTAGATGAATAGATATGCTTCTAGGGACATCTGGTTATGCAGCAGTAGAGAAAATGAAAATAATATTTTATATTTTTGTTTAGCATTCCTATTCATTTATGCTTGGATTATAAAAGTAAAACTGGGAACACAAAGCACAGCTATGACCACACTAGTATATCATCCCACTGCCTAGTTTCCTGTTAGCAACACAATAGCTTCCCACAGAGACAGATGAGGCTAACTCCTGAAATGATAGATGAAGAGTGGACAGAAGTGAATTATTTAACAGCCAATTCCCTCCTAGTCTCCAAATACAGGGCAGTGTAACTGCTTGGAATGTTTAGCTTTACTCATCTTTCTGTGGAGGGCCAGGTAGAAGTGTGTCTTCCTAAATGCCCAGGACAGTGAGAATATGATGCAAAGCATCTACCAGCTCCTCTACAGCCTACCCACTCAATGAATTTGGCCTTTCACTTTGAGACAGTGAGAAGCCCACTGTCTTTCATGTCACCCACACAGTGAGCTGTGTCTACAATTTCACGTGTCCCCTTCCCGTCCTGCTCTTACCACCAATAAAGCTCTCATTACAGAGAGTAAAGAAACATTTTCTGGCCCAGTGAAGAAAGTTCTTTCAGTCAGAACTGCAGAATAAGGCACTGTTTTCAGTGGTGTTGATGATTAAAAGGCTCTTTTTCTGCTGCCTCCTTTTAAAGATAGTGTACATCCTGACAGGAAATTCGGACCTAAAAAAATAAAAAAAAGTATACTTACAAAAACATCAAGCCAAAATGGAAAACTCCAGTGCATGCTTAACCTATGTGTTAAAGGCAAACATATACTCAAGCATTTGATCGTGTGGAGTAAACAGACCATTCCTACGTATGCAGCAGCTTTTAACAATAGCCCATTTAATATAAATAAAAAATAAATAAGTCCTCTTGGAACCAGCCATTAAACTGAGATTTATTATGTCAGTTCCAGCCAAAAGCAAGTTGTTTTGCCACCTTCACAGATCTTATCAAACAATATTTCCTATGTGGATTTCACATTTATCAGTTCTCTTCTTTTTCGTTTGTGAGTCTAGTGGCTGCCTTCTTGCAGCAAGTGCTGACCTACAAGCACAATAGATATGGACTCCCTGGAAAAATTTATCATTATCATCTTTCTTGAGTAAACATTGTTGATGATGCTGCACAGAGAAGTTTTAAAATACTGTTTATTGAATACAAGGAACACTTCACTGCTGGAAAATGAGGGACAGATTTTTTTGTCGTTGTTGTTAAATGCATGTTTATATGGGTTTTTTTTCCTGATTTTTTTTTTTTGCTTACAGCAAACTGTAGCACTTTTACAGGGTATGTTTCAATTTTAGCTGTATCAAGAAGCTACTAAGATTATGGAACTGACCTTGCATTTGACTACTCTATTCTCATAGTTTTAAAATATGTAAGGATTTCTGAAATCTATTATTCATCTGGAGATAAAAGTACACAGCAACAAACCAACAACAAGGGTATGCCACAGCCCATATCAAAATAGCAGCTATTTATCAGGTATTCACAAAATAAGCTATTCACAACTCATACTCCTTTTGACACTACCACGTATTGCTGGTTCATTGATAGGAAAAATAAACAGAAGCAGACATTGAATTTTAGTATGTAGAAACAAAACACATGAGTTTCTCAAGTGGGGAAAGGAATAACTAAGTAAAACAGTATTCCTTAACATCTAAAAGTATTTAAAGCTTTAAGACCTAAGAACATCTATTGTTAGAAGGAGTAACTTCTGAAATTTGAAGAAAATTTGATCAGAAAACAGACTTATCTTAGTTTGCTATTAAATCTTCAGAGCTGTCTATCAACTGTGACAACTGAAATACATAGACTTTAACATATACAGAAAAAAATGTGATGCATGCAGAGAAAAGAATTCCATATTCTAAAGGAAAAGTCTGAGATTATTGTTATTACTCAGTATTTGGTATTTGGGATTATGATAGACAGTTGTATGAGAATACTTACTCAATATTTGGTAGATAAAAACAGTCTTAATAGTTAGTATAAAACAAATAGAGAACAAAAGAGATAACATTATCTTATTAACTTATGCCACCCTATAAATCCTCTTCTGTCTTGTCAGCTCTCAGTGTGGCTGACTGCATTCCTTAGGTTCTGTATTTGGAGGGTTTTTCCCTCACCACACACATTCAAATCCCCAAATTTTCTTCTTCACAGAAGAATGATAAGGGTGATCAGAGATGAAAAGGGGTGGCTCTTATATTTAGGGAACAAGGAGAACCATATTTGAGGAATTTGAGGAAAAAAAAGAGTCTGGGATTCCTTGGTCTGGAAAAGAGACAGCCTATGACCAAGGTCTGTAGAACAAGACCAGACTATAGAGAGGGGAACTCTCACTTGTCCAGCAGGAGAAACTGCTGGCAGCACATGAAGCCAGCATGAGCCAAGTTCAAAAAGACTACAAACCCAAAGTTCTTCCTGTGGTTAGAGTCAGACCTTTGAGGGTCCTTGGCAAGGATGTTCTGGTTTCAGCATATTTATGAGAGTTCAAGGATACACCAACATGAATTTGGAAGAAGAGTTCACTAAATTTTGTGAAATGAACATGTACCATCAGTCTCAGCAAATCTCCTGAGCTCAGACTTAGTGGTTACCTGTTGTATACTGGTCCTCTTTTCCTCTTTCCTGGGAACCTACTAACCACTGGACAAAGAAGAGCTGTGTTTTCTGAGCCAAACAACACTTTTGGATCACGTTTTTATAGATTCCTTCTACACAGACATTGAGACCTTTAGGAGTCTTGTTAGTGGCAGATATGGTCCTGGCTGATGACAGAAACTATGGCATTATATAATATGACATGACAAAAGAGATAACAGTGGTGTTTACTCAGACCATCAAAATTTTCTGCTTGCAATTAATGACTGTGCCATTAGGTTATTCTTTTATCAAATGGCATTTATTTATTTTAGAATACAGTTGGAAAAAATGTAAGCATTTCCATGGAACCAAATTTCAGGAGAAAACTAAATTCCTAAGTAAGTGTTATAGTTAAGGTAAGAGTTAGGCACCCATTAAGCAAAAGCTAAGCAGCCAAGTGTAAAGTATGCAGGAAGATGACAGAGCCCTGGCTCATGGTTCAGCTAATTGAACATGACATGAGACATTATCTTGTGGGAAATAATGAATAACAAAGTGAGAAGCTGTCAAAAGTTAGAAATAGTACTGTGAAGGCTGTCTGTGTTTCACAGTTGGTTAAGAGTGAGTTACATGAGAGTTGGCCAAACTTTACCATAACTGGAGGGCAATAGTGGCATCTTTTGGGGAGAGGAAGTCTTAATACCAGCTGTGCCTAGGTAACAGCATCAGAAAATTGGGTAAGGTCTAGATTACCTAGGTAAATGTATCAAAAATACCAATTTTGAATAGATATACAATATACTGTATAAAATACTGGGAGTCAATCTTTAGTGTCAGGTTATCTGGTTTCAGCCTACTAGAATCAGTAGGCTACCTTGTTTTGTGGTTGTCCTTGAAAAACCCAAGCCAAATTCCTGATTCTGTTTTCTGACCAAATGTCAATGTCTCCTTTGCAGGGCCTGTTGAATAGATCTCTAAATGTCATTGCATGTCTCAGTTGGGATATTTACTGACTACTGTGAGAATCTGGAAACTTCACATACATGGAAACATTAAGGGCTCAATTCACATTCCTAAATATAGGCATTTAGTTTTAGTGCTATTTGGGAGTCTGAGAATCTCAGTGACTTGTACACTAAGTTGTTAGACCTGCCTCAGGATTTAGATGAGCTTACCACCATAAGGAGTTGCAGTGAACTCATTCATAAGGCGTCTCAGTTGTCACCAGATGCTTATACAGGTGTACATACACTCAGTTATCATCTTCAACCTGAATCTTCTCCCTGCTTTGTCACCTTTAGGGAACTGCTAGGAGCTAAATCCCCAAAGGGGCATTGATGTGTGGGTGTTGAGTTTCATTCCATACTGCCTTCAGATGTCTGGCTGTTGGAGTAAGATGTCATGGTCCTGAGGCAAGGTCTAGAACTCACAGAGGTCAGGGATAGCCAGACATCCCCTCATTCTCTAGATTAATATCCTCTCTGCAGGACTGACTAGTGCTCATGTACAATCAAAGATGCAGTCCTTCCATGTACCTAGGATCGTGTGTGTTTCTGTTTGGCCTCCTCCTTCTTCCCTGGTGGAGATAAGGAGATACTTCTCATCCTGCTGTAGTGCTTGGCAGAACAGGATTTGGTTGCTTGTGAGACAGCTGAGAGAGAATGCAGTCAGGCTGATGTAGCCAGAAATCAGGAGGATGGAGAGAAAGTCAGGCTGTTTACAAAGTGAGGTTTGGGGACTGATTGTGTTATATATGAGGAAGGTGCGCTATCCTGTACAAGACTGGGAAAATGAGATATCATCAGTGGGATAACAGAAATACGCTGGGAAAAAAGGGAAGATGTGATACTTGAATGGAAAAGTGGGAAGAAATGGTCTGTTCTTGGACTAGGTAGGTAAAAATTGTCTACTTATGCAATGAAATAAATTTACTACTTATAGCAGTGGTGAACGAAGCTCTAGCAGGTTCTAAAACAGATCTGATATCCATGGCTGCCAAGATTTAACTGTCTTGCTTTAAATCATCTCTTAAGGTACAGACAATTAGCTCACTTCTGAAAACAACTGAAGGAGGAAATGGCAATTTTTTTTATACTAGTTGAAGCTCTCACATAGGTAAGAGGACATTCAAGTCCTCTGCCCACTTCTTTTGCAAAGTTCACTGCATTTTTTCACTACCAGTGTTTGCCTGAAGGTCCTGGGACCCATTAAGTTGTGCAAGTGGTTTTGTGGGCACTGTTCCATTCTGTTTCTACTCTACAGGTTTCTACCTGCTCAGGAAAGATACCAATGCTACTCTGCTCACACGGGGGTTTTTGGACTTAAGTACTCTACAGAAAGCTCAGTAACCATCTTTCAGACAAACGTAGCCTATGCAGCACTTAGTATAGTTGGTGGGAACTTCAAGCTCTATTTAGTTTAAGGACTTTGTGGAAAGGAAGATTATTATCAAGATACCACACCTATATCTAGTATAATTATATATGAAAGTAGAAATACTCTTATTGAAACATCTCATATTTAGCTAAATTATTATTAGTAGGAGACAGAGAGGCTCAGTAAGTGGGATTAGCACACATGAGTGGCTACATTAATGAACTGTTAGCATAAATAAAAGACTTTGAACTTTCATCATTTGAAAAAAATAAGCTTGTTCATCCCCTGAGTGATTTGTGAATATACCAAAAATATCCTTCAACCTTTGATGTGCAAGATAGCTTACTTTAAAAGGGGAGGGAGAAGTGTGGAGGATTGTGCATGTACCTCTCTGTGTGTGTAGTACAGCAAGCTCCCACACTAATTTTTATTTTTTTTTCAGATTTTTAATCTTAAATTAGCTTTCAGATTCCAGCAACAGTCAAGAATATGGAAACAAATTTAAAACAAGACAAAATTGCACATTTCCTTCCCTGTGACCAACATCACCAGAGTGGTGTGGGTTGCCTTTCCACTTTAGTTCACCCTGAGTGATGCTCAGCTGGGCAGTCAGTCTTGTCAAGGCCTCCTTTATCTGCTGACTATCTGGGAGTTGGAAGTAGCCTTAAAACTGTTGCTGTGTGTAGCAACCAGACAAATTCCATAACTAGAATAGGTAGAACCTTGAAAAACAGGTGCCTTCTTCACACTTTTAGAGTACATGTTGAAGCTTCCAAATAAACAAAAGATTGGAATAAAACATGTAGTTTGCTCTGTCAACTGCTCAAATGAACTGAACATGCACAATTTACATTGTGCAGATATCAGTACCCATATCAGAAACAGGGTCACACCTCCATTATTTTGTATTAAGATGAATGTCTTACACCAATTTATGATACTGGCAAGCACGTTTGTGATAAAATTAATGCTTTTTTGTAACTCAAATCTTGAGGGGCTGAATTAAGTCTAATTAACACAGACAACAAATGTGCAGCAACTATAAAATATCTTGCTTTTTTTCTCTGAAAGAACAGTTTTGCGGTTTCTTGGTATATATTGTAGGTAAAAGACCAAATTTGAAATATTTTTTGTTCAGTTTCTTTGTACTCAGAGCATTGAAAAATTTAAGGTTTTCATCTTACAGCTGCTTCATCCTCCCCACCTTTCTGGGCCTTACATGACTGTTGTACTTGTCAGCTGGCTTTGAAACAGTATAGTAACATAAACCATGATGCTCTAAAATGCCACGCTACTTGTACTATTGCGCTGTGTCTATCCTATCTTAGGACTTGCTATGAATTTTTCTGGGATGCACACAGATCACTCTTTCTCAGGATAGATGGATTTTCTGAACTGTACTGTATAAAACTTAAAAGGGGCTTAAATGCCATTGTCTCTATACATCTCTTCCCCAGATGATAGATGACTTGTAAAACCCAACAATCCTTCTGGCATGGGCTGTGTTTTCTTCTATGTCAAACCTGGGATATGAAGGACTCTGAAAATATAGATGGCCTTTGTCTTCCTATTAGTTCCTACATTATCCATATAATCCCTGGATAATCACTTGCTTGAGAGAAATATTCTCTCAAGGTTCAGGTAGGACAATGGCAAGGGTTAGATCCATGTGGATAAGACAGTCCTTGTCCCAGGATGTCTTTGTGAAAATGCACTGTGAGTTTCAGTCATGGCGTTGACACTGCTGTAGAACTACATCTTCCCACTCCAAATCTGTCTTCATTTCCATTCAAGTAAGAATATTGAGTCTTTACAGAATAAGGTGCATCATTCCTGTTTATGAGGACAATTCAGTCTCAGACTGTACTTATACATCTTTTATGGGGTACAATGGGGGATAAATGCGGGCCTGTGGTAGAGTCAGTGGTACAGCTCCTCTGTTTCCAAGAGTTCATGGTTTAATCTAATCCCCTGTACTTTGTAAAATACATGTGTGCTAGTGCTTAAGTTTCTTTAGCACTTAGGGAATCCTGTTGAGCTTTGAAATTGTTAGCAGAATATGCACTGCCCTTACATTTTAAATACTGTCACTTCCTTCTGCCTTTGGAGAGTCCAAGTGGAAAGCAAATGTTTTTGAAAGCCAGATGTAGAGACAGAGAAGTAATACACAGTGAGACATGCTGGTCTTCTTTAAGAGCAAAAAGAGAGAAAGATCAGAAAAAAACACTGGTGGAATGATTAAAACATATCGCATCAAACGTAATCTAACCAATTCCCACCCTGAAATTTGCGTGGTTCTATTCTTCGGGATCTCAAATACCACAGATAAGCAATTCTATCAAGGGAAGATTTTAATTTCTTTTTTCCTTGTTTTTGTTTTAGTTTCTGTTTGTTTTGTTGTTGTTTGTGTGTTTTTGGTTTTTTTGGCTTTTGTTTGGTTTTGGGTTTTGTTTATTTTTATGTCTAGAACCATGCCTGTATTATTGTGTCCTTGCCTCAATTGAATTCTATCTAAAAACAACTGAAACTGTATGCTGACCTTCCAAAACATTTATGAAAATCCTCAAAGGACAAAACAGTCTTGAATTGCGTTCATTTATTAAAATACTGGATTACCGAAAGAGATGGTGTCCATGAAAATTTACCCTGAAATGTTTGACTACCTCAGTAAACATTCAGCCTCTGCTGCATAATTTGTTTGGCATACATAATAGACTCAAGGATGTACAGAAAAGAGCTCTTGAATCAGCATGTTCCTTTCACTGCATGAGCAGTTTTTAAAAAAAAACATATATGCACCATTCAATTATAAAATCCTCGTAAATTCAGGAATTAACTAATTCTTAGCGAGTAAAGGAAAGTACTCTCTAATTTATTTTTCTGTCAAGGAACCTATTTTTCTTCTAGTGCAAATTTATTAAAGGCAGTTTGTGTTCAAGAGTACTCAGTTCTTTGTAATGCTTTTGTTGTTTCTCTACACATGAAAGGAAATATTTCAGAACACCTGTTGAATCTGTGCACATTTCAAAAACTCGTTCCAAATTTTAATGAGTTTTTAAAAGATTGGCTCAGCTTTTGAGAAATAAAATCACAGCAGACAGTGATTATTTTTTTAAAAATTTTAGACTAAAAGTTATATTCTCTAAATTGAACAGGATTTCACCCTTGTGTACAAATGCATAGAGAAAGAAATCATGCTTATTTGATTTTCTTTTAGCTATGTATTCTGCATAGAATTCTTCAACTGAAGGTCGACAAATGTGTATCTTTTAAGCCTACTATCTCACAAAGGTCAAACTGTGCAACTCTTTCTCATGCAAATGAGAAGTTGAAGTCAATGGGATTTGGCATGTAAGTGCTCAACAACTTCATAATCTTGCCCTAAATGCTTTTGCTTTGATAGATCTCTGTCTTGCTGTCTTGCTGTTTCTCTGTCTTTTGAAACAGGTTATCTCTAAAACTTTCTCTGGTGATTTATCATGAGAAGAGAGATCAGCAGGCTTTCTACCACTTTTTGAAACCCTGTTAAAAGTACATATTAATTGCTGTTTGCTCACAATTTCATTATAAATATAATTTTTTGCTGATCTTCAAGGTCCATCTGACAGGACTGAGCACCATAATATGAAGATGCCTACAGCATCCATCAGCATGACTGACACAGATTAGACAATTGTGCTTTCTTATCAACAAGGTTCTTATCTTTGAACACACTCTCAGTGCAGTGCAAAGCCAAATAAAATGCCAATAAGACAATGCATTCTACTAAAACACTGCGGGAGGCGGGGGGCGGGGGACAGTTCTTCAACTTCTTTTTTTAATGTGTGTGTCGTGTTGTTAGTTGTGGGGGTTTTTAAAAATAAATAAATAAATAAAGGATGAAGATTTTAGTGGCCAAGGAGGGTCCTTTGGAGAAGACAGGATCATTCTGGCCATGGAACTAATGTTTCTCCTGCAGTGATATCTTATCTTTGGGTCCCTGCAACTGTAAGAACTGAAAAAATGAAACTGAATAAAAATCACACATTTAGATATCAGGACACTTACTCACTACACGAGCCTCTTTCCTCTAGGCACAGGAAACCAATCCTGACTTCTGCTTGCTGAAGGACAGCTCAGTCTAACCCACAGGACTAAGACAGTGAGAAATGAAAGCAATTGCATTGATACAGCCTGCTGCTAATACATATGCATCTCTCCTTACCCCACAGCTTGTGGGTTCATGTTCAGCGCGCAGAGCTGCACCTGTGGGATGTACTTTATAAAGCAAATCATCAGTGAAAAGGCAATCTTTAATTTTACAGGTTACAAATGAAATGTGTCTGTATTTTATGCTCAGCACTGAATACTTAATGCAGGTGCTGAATAGTATTTGTGATATTATGGAGAGATTTTTTTTCACCTCAGTGAGATTCAATCTAACCTGCAAATGAACTACTCATTCTTGGCCTTTCTGTTTCTCCTCTTCCTTTGTGGCACATATAAACCAGAAAAAAAAGCCGTAGTTGACCTCGGACTGAGGTCACTGTAGTGCTGTCACTGTCAGTGCTCTATCACTGTTCCCTCTATGGAGCAGCAGAAGGGACTTCCACTGCAGAGCAGATTATCTCCAGAGATGGCAAACTATATTCGCTTCAGTGATGGTCTGTTCTTGTCCCCTTCCTTCACTGAAAAGAAAGGGTACAATTAGCACCCATATCTCCAGCAATGGAGATTCAGTTCTCCTGAAGGATGTATGGTCAAGCCCTGGGGACAGAGAACCTGTACAGCACATATTTGAGAGTATTGGATTGCTCTTGACAAGTGGTTGAAGCAAAGAGGAGAGTAGGGATGCAGCTGATACTCAGAAGAGTTTCAAAGCTAATGCCATTCCCAAGTTACACATCTGCTGCAGGCTGTAGCTGCTGAGGACTGAGGTAACACACAGAAATGAGATTTAAGGATTGATAAAGAAACTGTCTGAACTCTTTCTCACCAGTGGCTAAGCTGTGCTGCTTGCAAACCAATTTGCTGTCCAACTCTCTCCCAATCATCCATGTGTGGTCCTGCATATGTACAGATATTGATATATCAGCTGCAAAAGAAACATGCATTTAATAGTTTGAGTCAAAGATCTGGGTGAAAAACCTTTATAGAGAAATAATACTGTTGGCCATGATGACTTTCTTCTTTTAAAAGAAATACTTCTGTATTTTTTCCAGTTCACTCACAGAACACTAAATCTTGCTGATTTTTTATCTGAAATTAAAAAAGAAATTACCTCTATTAAATCTGCAGCAGGTACTTTTCATATATATTTTTATGTAGTTTTAAAGGTCCCTAACTTGACTACATTTATCAAAGTTTAGCCTGACTACCTTGACAGACAGGGCAAGACATCCACAGCTGAAACCCCACCTGCCTGGCATAGCATACTGCCATTCTATCTTCCACTCTCTATTCCAAGCAATCCAACCAGTCCTTCCCCTGTGGAACATCAGAAAACTGCTGTTGAACTGCAAGGCTACGTATCTATATTCTGTATTTGTACTTCAAATAAGAGGCCTATTAATTACTTTAATAACATTAGCTTGCGCTGAAGCAACTTCTGGATACTACTGGAGAAATCAGTGGATTTACTCGACATAAATACCACCTGAGCTGGCTGAACAGTCTTATTTAAAGAGGATCATGTGTGGAAAATCCAGAGTAAATAGCAATGTCATTCTCAAGAACCTTGTAAGCTGTGCAAACAGTTGATATAAAAATAATGACCCTAGGAAAGGACTATTTTTATTTAGAAATAGAATAAATCTAAGGGGACTGCAAATCAGTAAAATTTAAGAAGTTAGAGAAGAAAATAGCCATTTTGTTCCTATTTGTCATCTCAGGATGCAGAGAGTGCAGGATAGCACTCTCTAAAACATTTTACTGAATCAGTAGAGGACAGTGAGTAGCAAGACACTTGTCTTCATTGTGGGATGCACAATCCACAGAATCTAGTCTTCATGTTAGACCTATATCTTCTACTTCTGTTAGAAAGACCCACCCATTAAGCTACTCTCCTGGACCAAGCTGAGACAGGACTGCTCAGCTGCAGAGGCAAAACTGAAGGTTTAAAGGTTGAAGTGCTAGACTACCTCTTCTCAGAAAACAGCAGAGTGAATGGACTTGCTGCTCCTGCAGAGAAGGGCAATTGAGGACAGGAGATGTCAACTGCTACCTCTTCTTTCCCTCACTACTAGGCCACCCACTGTCCTGGTCTAGTATAACCTGGTTAATTCCTGAGACACAGGAGCAAACTCGGTTTCTCAGAGACAGAAAAAGGAAGCAGCAAACCTCTGTTCATGTGCTACCCTTTGTAATTGTTGCAGAAAACTGTTTACATGTCCTTTTCCTGAGCTGATACTGAGGTGAAATGTTCTCTGATGTGACCAGAAACTCCATTTTGAATCTTGGAAATCTTTCCGAAGTGTATCCATAACAAGATAAAGTATTATTAGACTGACAGCATTTGGTGAAAAAAAAAAAAAATTGGCAGGAAAAGCTATGCAGCACTGATACTTATAAGAAAACAAAAAACAACAACAACAAAGCATTCTTCTACTCTATGGGCTTTTATGAAAGCTTGATTAATATGTGTCAAGAGATTCAAAGGTCTGAAACAGGACAACGTGAATGTCCTGAGATTTGAAGAATATCTCTACTTATTGTATATTTGACTCTTCCCAGAGTTAGGATCAGTGGGAATTTCCTCAGTAGAAAATGTCAGAGTCAAAAGTAGAGCCAAATCAGGAAATATTTTGATTAGGAGATTACAAAAATAGAATTTGCTTCATCAATTCACCATCAAATCATCAGTTGTATTTCATTTGCCATATTATTTCTCAACTACTCTAACAAAATGCTGCATATGTTTGTGTTTGTAGAAATAAGACTAATTGTAAAAACCTCTGTGTGAGTCATTACAGAAGTAGTAAAGGTCCAAGGGAATGCCCCCACAATGGGAACTTTAGTGACATACCCTATTTATTTATTAATTTTGCAAGTTAACATTTACATAAACCTCAGGTAGAACTATTCCTATCAATAATGTTGTACAATAACATCAGACGTCTCTACTAATCCTACAGGACATCAAAAGCAATGCTGGCTGCTATTCAACACTGGGTTCAGTGCCATGACAACAGATGGAATTCATGGCTGAAGAGTAAAAAAACAGACTTCCATCCCCTTGTCACTCTTTGTAAGAATCCCTAAAGAGAAAATTATGCAAACTAGTCTAAAACGAATGTATAACAGGAATGCCTGTGAAAGTATGCTGTCTGCATTTACACAAAACCGTGTATTTGTGAAACAGAACGTAAATGGTAAAAATAGATATGAAAATGTTATTTAAATTCTTGCAAAGGGCAAAGAGAAGGAGGAGGAAGAATGGGCTGGATTTCTCTTCCTTAGAGTTCGTGGGGAGCAGACTCAAGTTCATAATATTATGCTCACAGGCAGATGACATGGGAATGATTTTTTATGTTGTTAAAATAAATGTTCCTATGTTTTGTGAAGAGATAATTCTGAGACATTTGAATCTAAATATGTATGTTTTGCAGTAAAATTTATTTTGGCAATATTATGATGTCTGTAGATTGAACATTTTGGACATTACTGTCCTGTAGTTAAGAAAACTATACATGAAAACCTAAAGGTTAAAATTACTCATTGGTTTACGCCTTCTATTAACAAGACAATGGTTGAGATAATGAAAATTGCCAATGCAAAGTAGAAGAGATGTTGGAAAAGTTTTTGTTCATGGTGGTTTTTTTCCTTTGTTTTGTTTTGTTGTTTAAGTTGTCTGTTTGGTTTTGATTTTTTTGTTGTGTTTTATTGTTTGGGGATTTTTTATTTATTTTTTTTTTAGGTCTAGTCAACATCCCACAGAGTTAAGGTGATGAATCAGATATGTCTACTGTGCAACTACAAAGGACCATTGTTCTTTCAAAGAACCAGGAGATCATGTTAACGAAGTTTTGAAGGAAAAAAACCCATACTTCCAATGCTCAAAAATGTCAAATAACAATAGGTTCAGTGTTGAAGGTAGAAATGAGAATTCTGCAAACTGAGACGAAAGAAACAGAAGTCTTAAGGCTGGTTGCAGCAATACATATGTCAAAAGATATCTATTTACTAAGATGTTTGCATGATCAGGTACTATATGTGCAGCAGAAAATAGAATAGACATGGAAACATTTTAAAAGAACTCTCTGGTTACCTATCTCCATGTCTAATAGAAGCACAGTCTTCCATAAATAGGTTTTCAGAATTGTCTTCACATTTTCCTCAGCAGTGAAAATGCGCTGTCCATCAGAACCATCTGTAGTACAGCACAAAAGCACAAGTGATTTTTTTCTGCAAGATAATAGTCAGAACTAACCATATGGTCCTGTGTTCATTCTATTTTGGAATGATTATTTAGTACCCTGGTGATTGGGTGCTGCAGGAAAAAAAAGAATGGTTTAACATTTCCTCACCTAGCTACAAAGTCTGTAGCAAACTTGCACTGGAACCTAAGGGGCAAAAAGCCTGACTGAGTATCTTGTGCCTATATCTTGGATCTTTAAAGAAGTTTGACTCAAGGGCCTTCTTATTTTGTGGTCTTGGCTACATGTACTGTAAATTTTCTTTTTTTTTCCTTACATTTTCTTCTTTTTTTTTTTTTTTTTTCCTTCATATGGTGAAAAGAGACAGTCTATGATAATATCTGCAAAACTATTTTTGGTTTGTTCCCTAATTTATTTACAGTACTTATGACTATGAAATACCACTGGTTTTTTTTGTTTGTTTGTTTTGGGTTTTTTTGTTTTTTTTTCTGAAATACCTGATGTTTTTGTCTGGTTCTTTGATCTGACCTATGGCAAGAAACAAGCACAATTGTGAAAGACTTCTCTGTACAAGCAGTGTGAACAGATGCTCAGCTCTGCATAGTTGCATTCAAGAGCATTCAGTTGCAGATTTTATATTTGAGGGGTATTTTGAAATTGTGGTCATGAGCATAAACTATGTGCCAGCCTTGTTTTGGATGCCCAGTTCATATAACACAAAAGCATTTATTTGACCTTTAGTAAGATTATTCCTTCACCTGATGTTTGATATAAAATTTAATGTATGACTAAATCAGTGTTGTTAAAACTGACCCTCAGCCAAGCTGAGACAGAAATTAGTGATAGACTGGTAGACATCTTTTTAAGGCTAAAGTAAGGTTTAAGTAACATCTTTTTAAGGCTAAGGATGAAGTTAATGTGCTCATTAAAAAAGAAATTCACTAACAAAGTTAACATTCTCATAAAATAGAAAAATTCCAAATTTTGCAGTACACAATGGGGCATCCGATTTAGGAAGGGTCAGTGAGTTTCAGAGGTCCTTTTACTCCTTTCTGGAGCAAATACATTCTTTGGAAACCTACCTTTTGAGAAGAGGGTGGAAGGCAGCAAGACCTATTGAGATGACAATGAGATCAAAAAAGAAGGAGTGATTATTCAAATCCCTCAGAGAAATAAAAGCCTGAAGTAAGAAGAACTGAACCCAAAAAGGACCAGGCAGGGCAGGGAGCGGGCAAAGGGGAATGAGAAGCAGAAACTGAATGCAAAGGGCAAGGCCTGAATGGAAGCAGTGAAAGAATTAGGAGTTGAAAGGGGAAGGAGGAGGGGAAAGTAGGGCTGAGGAAGAGAAGAAAGCAGTGAGAGGCACATCATGGTGAATGAAGTAGAGATGGAAATTTTATTCTTCTCAGCCTGTAGCAGGTCTATTGAATACTTTATACGATGGGCTTACTTTGCTGAAAGCACAGCTTAATCATATTGCTTTTCCTGAAGTCAGATTTATCTAATTTTCCATTTTTACATCTGTTGTCCAAGTGGGCCACACTGGTGAGTGGCAGGTGCTGTAAAGTTTCAGAAGGCCATGAAACAGCACATCCAGTCTTCTGCTTGGTTGCTTAGATACACTAATGAATTGTATTAGGAATTTCTCACCTCACATTTGCACTCCCCTATGCTTCAAGTATTGCATTTCAGAAAATAACATGCAGATACACAAAACTAAATTATTTTAGTAAAGAGAACTACTTACAGCACACCTGCAACCAAAACAAGCATTAGATCGGATCGTTTTCCTCATAAAATCTCTAAAATTTTCCTTCTCCAACTTCTTTCTTAGTATCACAATTAATTTAACTTCAAATTCTTAAAAAATTTTGTTACACTTTTTATCTAAAGAAAAGCTAAATTTACCCTATCATAATTCTCTTCTGGTTTTGAGAATAATAGTCCAGCTGCAAGTCCAGTTTCCCTTTTAGCATTGGCATGTAAAAAGACAGGAGTCTGTGTCATCTCAAAACATGGGCTGCAGCTTTGAGAGAGTCAGCACACAGAAGCGTCACAGAGAGTTAACTCCTTTCACGTTGTTGAGCTTGTTGTATAATTTGGATCAGGGTGAGTCTCTCTGGCTTTTAGGCTTTCTTAAAGATCTGGGAGAGTAGGACCTTCATGGGTCCTGGGCATAATGGAGTCTAACCTACGTTGAGAAAGAAAAGGCAAAGCAGATGCCAAAGAGGATGAGGACAAGAACAAGGAAGAAGGTGAGGATGAGAACAAGGAAGAGGAAAAGAGGGAAAGAGAGGAAGAGAGGAGGAGCTGGTTAATTGTTCCAATGAAGTTTGGCTAGGGAAAGTTACAGGAAAGATGATGGATCATTTAGCAGTAAGGAAACTGTGTTAAAAATACTTAAATGTTGAAGTCTTCATTCTGTCCCATGAGTTTTAAAAAAATTCATTTAAGAAATAAAGAAAATGTACAAATCCTGCTGCGCTCTTATTTTTTTATTTGTGAAGAACCACCAGTGTTGTGATACTACACGTTAACTAGTTAGACATAGATGCAAAATACATTTTTGCTGTAGAAATAACAAGGTAAAGTAAAATGTCTGTTAAAATATAGTCTCAAATTTTCAAATAAAATCATTTGAATATCATGTTAAAATCTCTGATAGGAAGGAAGTTAATAAACAGCAGTTATTAGAAAAAACTACCTCATTTACTGTAGGAAGAGCTAGAGAAATTAAATCTCCCACTGAGAAAGTAACTCACAAAGTTGACTTAGCAAAATTTAATTTTTAATCAGAATAAAATATATTTTACCATAGGCAAGAATATATTCCTGTGTCCTGTAAGTTTGGTTGGTTGGGTTTTTTTCTCCAAATTTAGTTAAACTGCTAAAACTTCTGCTGTATATTCAACCTCCTTGAAGAAATACTGGGATGCTTTTGCCAGATTTCTGTCTGTTTAGAGTCCTGAAAAGAATAGTGGATGGCTACACCTGCAATTCTTCTGATTTCAGTTATAGCAAAGTGCATCACAAGGGAGTGTGTGATTCAAAATACATTAAAGATTAGCATCTGCAGCCTTTCTCCTCCCTGTTAGAGGTGGCCTACTTATTAATAACATTTTCAAATTAATGACTTTCTATTCATTCTCCTTCTCTCCCCATACAAATGCTCAATGTCTCCCTGTTTCTGTGTCTCGATGAAGCCAGAAATGGAGAATCCTGACAGGGAGTCTAAACTCAGCATTAACCACTCTTTCTTAATAGCTTACTTTGACAAATGCTTTAGATGAGCCATCGCTCTCAACAGAAACGAAAAAGAACATTATCCAGCCTTTTTTTTTTTTTTTTTTTTTTTTTCCCAGCAGTGTGTCTTTCTTGTTTATTGGTAGACCTTAATAGATGAGTAACTAATACTTGCATCCAAAGAAAAATTCTCCTAAGTAGAATTCCTCATGACAAAATCATTGCATTACAAAGAGTTCACTGGCACTGTGCATGCCAGGTATAAGACTGCTGAGTAGACATTCTGCAGTAGCAGCAGTCACCCTTGAGAGCATGAATTAATTGGATCTCACAAATCCCTGGAGGCTCGATGAGTCCTACACAATGAGATCCCTTCTGTTTCATCTAGCTAAAAGATGTATACAAAACTCTTCAATAATCTACTTGGTTCACTTAACATTTAGACTCTTTCCTGAGCTAGAGAGCAGTTTAAATGATCCAACTTAGAGACATTCAGTAAAGGTGTTATGACTCAGAGATTCCACATGCCATCATGTCACTGTATTTAGCGTTTGACCAAGCACTGGCTGAGTGGCAGTAGTTGCCTACATACACACCCTGGAATAACAGGAACATGAAGCTTGAGTTTGATTAGGCCACAGTGAAAAGGATGCAATCTAAGTTGAAATACCTAATGCTTACCCCAGGACCATCCTCACTAACACAACTGCTTGACAGATGAGTGGAGACCTGTGCAGCTGATGCAACCTCAATGTACATCCAAACCCTCAGTGTGACTATTGTCCTTCAGCCTATTTGGGTTCTTGGAAGGAGTCCTTTGTGACTTCAGAGGATGCAAAGCTGATATTCTACTCAATCCACTGAGGGGTAGGTGTGGGACTAGAGTTCCTGTTCAGCCTACCCCTCCTTTATCTACCATAGCAAAGGAGAACATTGTGGTCAATAGTAGACCTAGATTTCAAGCAACACACACAAATCATGGATCTCACTCTCCAACTGAGACAGACAAAGTTGCTTGTAACTTGAAGAAACCTTCTAATATTGTGCAATGATTTTTATCATTTGATTGCACAAACCTACCTGCTTCCTAAACCTGTCTGATTCTAAAGTCTTTGGTAAATCCAGTTCTGCTACTTGAGAGGATACATGTATGTGCCAGCATTCAGAAAGAAGTGCTTAAGCTCTGTGTGGAGTTGTTAAGAGATTTGACTCAAAACATATGGTTAAGAACTGAAAAGTAAGAAAATATTTATCTAAAATGTAGAAATTTGCAAACCTAAAAGGAAGACATTTGAAGACAGTCAAGATTCAGGAAAGAAAAAAAACCTGATGCAAGGTTTAGACAGTCATGCAGACAGAAAGGGTGCATGAGAAAGAAGAGCTCCGAAGGAATGAAGAACTATTTCATCCCAATTATACAAGGCAGACAGCTACATGTGACAACATATAAATGTTTTTATTTAAATAATACACTCCTGGTAGGGTAATGATGTGAATAAGGTATGTAGCAAGTAATACAGTCTGTGTTTCCTGTGTGACTTTCATAAAATCCATATTCAGCAAGTCTTGCTTTCTAGCAAACAATGGGACATTCAGCTTATATGTGAGGGAAGAGGGCATTCCAGTGAAAAGAAAAGGGCACAGAATGGGAAAGAGAAGCAACACTGGCACAAAAGAGTCAAAGAATGCCAATTCAGAAGGCGGGTGTGAAAGTAAAATCTGCTTCCATGCCTGCTACAGCATATATTACACAACTGGCACTTACTTGGCAAATCATCCACACAGGCACTGAACTTGGCAGCTTCACAGGGATAACCTCTATGTGAGGAAGGACTGTTCTTCAACAATATCTCTAGAATGTTTGGCACCAAAGTACTTTTTTTTTAAGAAAGCAAGTATTTCTTCCACTACGTATTTCAGTTGAAATCAAGCATTTTCTTTTGGCTGCAAAGGAGACATCCTGTCCCTGACTTTTGGTATATTCTTCATGTGGTGTTCCAGATTATTTGATATTGTGTACAAATGCCATTGCACAACCATTGCATTTTGTGGATGTTCCCATGTTAGAGAGCAATGAGTGTATTCAAAGACTTGCTCAAGTTAAATGATCTCCTTGTTAATTATTTGAGTAATTATGACAGAGTGCTTGAGGCTGCAATGCCCTGGTAGAAAGTCTACAGATGGAAAAATGAAAATCATTTAAAATAGTGGGGAAATTAAAATGTATTTTTTCCACTGACATTTTATTTTACACACAGTAGTGAAAGAAAGACTTGGGATATTAGTAAGAGGAATAGCCTTTTTTTTTTTTTAAATGAAATAAATCTATTCACTTCAATGGTTTGCTACAGGCTATATACTTACATTACATACTCAGGTCATGTAGAAATTCAGTGCCCAATTCTGAAAACATGAGAGTGAATCCTATTAATTTGTGTGAGAAAACTTAGAAAAGTTAGGAATGGTCAAGGCATCGCAGGATACCTTTTGGATGGTTGCTTTAAAGATGGATGGGATCATATGAATCCTAGAATGAGATTGGGTAAGCATTTCTAAGCACATTCCAAAGATGAAAAATCAGTCTTCTGGGTAAGAACCTAAGACTCTTTAAGAAAGTTTGGCTTAATTTTGAATTGGTTGGAATTCTGAGTGCTAGAAAGAAACAAATGTGTTAGTCTTCCAGTTTGCAAAGAAACATGAAAGTGAATGGAGGCAAAGGTATGTAATACAATGCAGATGAAATTAATTCATACAGATTTGATATTGATTTGCATTTGATCTTTAAGGAACAACTGAAACTTTTCAGTGAAGTCAAATAGTAGAATATCTTCTTGCTGTGCACAACAAATTCAGTCTTTGAATCAGGAGAATGAAAGTCACATATAAATACATAGGCATTGTAAGCAATTTACTCTCAATTCAATACCTCCCACAGAAAGCCTGTTTAGGTAGAACATGGACATTATTTTAAATAATGTAGGTGTAAATGCTCTTATGAATTTTAGAGACTATAATCATTCTGAGAATTATTCTTGCTAGGAAAGATTGCACCAATGTACTAGTAGATCCTTATAGGTAAACATTTTAAGAAGCTTCTAAATAGAGTTTTTCCCATATGCACCCCCATACTTACTACCAGATGGCATAAAATGGCATCACATGTTGATCACTCTCTTATCTTTCATTTCTGCTGTCATTCATTTTGATGAATAGAGGGTCACAGCCAAAATCACACATACATGAAAAACATCTGAGGCCCAGATGAGGAAACAAGATTCTTTTTAGATCAGAACTTGACCATTTAAATGATGGTGGAAGGGACAGGAACTAGACCTGATCAGATGGGATCTACAGCTGACATGCATCACCTTCCTGACCTGTAATGGACAGACATTTGGTCTGGACAGGACTTTTACCTTGGCTCTTGCTGTGTCTCCATGCTCTGAGCCTGCAATGTGCCTTGTGTTAAGTGTTGGCACCCCCAGACTTCTTATGCCAACCTTGAATATTCATCATAGCTATCTTGTGTACAGATTTCCTGAAGGACTTCACACAATATTAATTCAATTTCATTATCTTCAAAAAGAACATCTCCCTTCAGAGGACCATGGATCATATAGGTGAAAGCATTTTTTAGAGGATGGGCAACAGTTTAGAGAAAATGGGCCAAAAGGCCAAAATGAAGGAAATCTTACACTTTGGAGATTTCCAGGTGAACATTTTCTTCATAGTTGTTGTAGAGGTATTTAACACCTTTTCCTCAATTTATCTGCCTTGGAACTGAGATCACAGGGAGATACAAGATCTTCTCATTTAAGTGATCTCTCCTTCCACTGCCAGATAATGACATATAGTCAATAGCAGGGAACTGCAAATTGCTCTTCCAGCCCAGCATATAGCAAGCCCTGCTTATATCTCAGATCTGGAGGTGTCTGCTCCTGTGTTCTAGTGCAAACACTCCTTGCTGGATAAATCAAAGAGCTTTTTCTTTCAAAGCTATGTTGCTGAGGCTTAAAGCTCTTGCACAAAAGTTTAAGAGTACTTTAAGAGTAGAAGGTTTCTCTCCTCTACCCAAAAATAACCATATTGAGTTTTTTGGATTACAACTGAGATGATTGCTTACAGCCTAACAGTCACAGCAAACAAAATATGATCACATGAAATTCAGCAAAGATTTTTTATGATCAGACATCTGCAAGCAACTGTATATCTGTGAACACAAGTGTTATTTATGGTTCTAGGGCTTCTTTATTTACAATAATTTCTGTGTCTTATCACTGTGGTATCTGAGTGGCTCACTGTCATAAGCAAAGCAAAGAATGACCCCAGTTGTGGGGCAAAGAAGAGAAGGCTGAGAGAAGTGTCAGTCAAACAAAACATTCACAGAACAGCCAAGATCACAATCCATCGCTTCCTCCCCTTTATGAGTTTCCCATCCTTCCTTCCTTTTACTAGAATGTTGGCCAAATAAATATGTGCCTTCTATCCAAAGGTCTTTTGCCCGGTTTTATCATCATGATCGAGCTAATTGGGAGCAGGAGGGTAAATGAGGCATAGCTGATGTGTGTGGCATAATGCCCAGCTGATGCTACTATTAAACTGACTCCGGAAAAGTTAGGAAACCATAGCCTGGCACTGAATAATAGGCCTATTACAACTCAAGTGTGTGGCAGAGAGGGATTTTCCTGCAGCTGGCACCTTGTCTACAAGTGGTGTACAAGAGAAAGTAATGAATGACTTGACTCTTTATGTTTTCTAGGTTCATCTCATCACAGTTTTTAAGGCACCCCTGAGTCTGACTCCATGTAGAAATCAACAATCATTTCCCTAAAGAGAAGTGAGTCACAGATGAAGAATATACTGGAGTAATAATCCCCTGTTTTATGTATTAGGTTGACAATTTAATGGACTGTTCTTATTAACTGATTTAAGTTCCCATTCACTGATATGAATATCTGTAATTTAAACTTTGCTTGTGATGAGGATTAAAACTAGTAGCTAACATCATGAAAAAGGTATGCTGGATATAAACTAAATTTTCATTTCAGAGTGATTTTATTCCGTCAAGACGAAGTACCTGGCATTTTGCTCAGCACTTTTTCCATTAAAAGCCTGTGTTTGCCCAAAGGGGAGCATCTGTTAAGATCACTGCTGCCACATGGAAGCCTTTTCCCATATGTACTCCATACAAAATGAAATGAGGACATAAATTTTTTTCAACATGAATGAAATGTGTTTGTTAACTAAAAAAGAAAAACAGCTATGTAAAAGTCAAACTCTGCCTGGTAAATTTGGGTGAAACTTACCTTTATCCCCATCTATAGTCTGATCTTCTCCAAATATACCAAGTACCTGACTTTGGAGGGACAAGGCTGAGCTTCTTGGATGGGACACATAAATCACCAAAGATTTTTATGAGGCTTCAGAGCTATTATCGGGTACATTAATGCTTGATTGGAGAAGGTGGTGATTTACCAGAATTTTGTGGATAATTAAAGGCTGCAAAAGTGGTACCCATTAAAAAACAATTATTTACTATTAATTAATATATTATGATGGGGCTAATTAAGCAAGGGAACAATTTATTCAGTTTCAATGGTTTGCCTTTCCTGGGAATTTTCTTTAAAGTTGGCTGCTCTGCTGAAAGGTTTAGGCACATTCATAAAGGAACTCATAGCCAAAATACTCTTACCTTCCTTTTGTAAGGGCTTGTATTTTAATTACCACAGTGTTTCCTTCTGGTTTTTTTTCCTTCCATGGTAGAAATGTAATAGGTTTTTATGCACTCACAGCAGAAGCCATTGCAATGTTTATTTGGATAGAGCAACTCTCTGGTAAGGTGCTGCTCTTTAATGCTGATCTGCATGTATCTCCCTTTCTCCCTCCCCACAAGAAGCTGCAGCCAACAGGGACTGAAGAGTGGAGGTTGAGAACTGAGTCACGGCTCCTCTGCTCTACTATTGGTTGTGTGCCACACCTGAACTATATTCTGATTTCAGAACTGTATATAGGGAACTTACAGATTAAGTACAGATTGGTTTTACAAGTTATTTTCCTGTCATAAGAGCACAGGAGGCATCTTAAGAAGGATGAAGGGCCAGGAGTAAGAAAAATGGCACAGAGCAGTGAGAGGTTCTTGGGGGTCAAAGGAGTCATAACCAGGAAAATACCCCTATGACCCTGCACCACTCCAATCGCTGCAGTGACTAGTAAGAATTATTTATCCGTGTTCAGAACTCTAGGAAGATTTATAGCTCCATGGGCACTCCCAACATCATAATATTTTTCTATTCCAGGGCTTTTTTAGGGGTTTCCTCTCCTTTAGTCCATTCCAGCAGCTGCTGCTGGTGCTGTGGATTTGCTGCTGCCGTTTCTGTGTGGGCTTTGCTGCCATATAGCACCATAATTCTCGCCTACTCACCACAGCTCTGCCCATTCTCCTAATATCCACAGTGTTACTGAATAGTACATCACTTTGTTCTTTGAAGAGAATGTTATGTGTTTTGGCTATTAATCATGAATCCAATGGTTTTATTCCACAGACCTGAAGGCTTAACTAAAGTGATGTCAATTTTTTTGTTGTCATTCGTCACTCATTTTCTGCAGTAGAAGGGAAATTTTCCTCTCTACACCCATCCTTACCTGGTCTGCAAAGCTCTTACCTGTGGGCAAAAAGGTGTCACCAAATGTGCAATCTTTGAAAAGTACAGTTTTCAATAAAACATATCCCGGAGAAATATCAGGGATGATGTGTTTAGCTGGGCTGGTAATGTTCATTTAACATGGCATGTCATGAAATAAACAAGCTGGAGGTCACCTGGGCTCATCTTTCATAGTTTTCCCGTTTGAAACCTGTGATGTCAGGCTGCTGTGGGCAGGTGAATGTGTTTGTGTGTGTCTGTGCTTTTGAGCTTTTCTCTAGTACCACAGGACCCAGAGCAGAAGTCAGCCAGAAATGAGAATGAAGGACAAGGGAATTTAATTTTTTTTCTCTCATTCTCCAACCTTTCTGTTATGGTCCTTCTCCATGTTTGTTGAATGTACACAAATAACTATGAGCTGTAGTGACCTCCCACTTCACTTGCAAATACCCTCAATTAACAACACTACTGAATCAGAGGCATGGGCACAATACTTTTGCCTGTCAATGGTAAGCAACACTTTTCTTTACCTGTCACACACTTATGCCCTTTTCTAGAACCAGGGAGAATGTATCTGTTAGAAAAATGTAGTCCATTATTGTACTAGACAATTTCTTGGGCTCATATAGTCACATACTCTATTCACTAGGCTGCCAATGCACTATTAAACCAAGAGTAACCTGTCTGAAGGGCATAGGGTTGAACAGTTGAACTGGTATATCCAGAGTTAAAAGGCCTCAGATGATAGCACCTTTGCTTTCTGCTTTGTTGCAATGTGAAATGCCTCACACAGAAAACCAGGATGGCATATGAATAATAAATACTGCTGAGTAACAGCTGGACTTTTTCAGAGTGCCTGTGTTCCTCTCTGTGAAATGCTTCCCTGTATAATTTAATAGGTGTCTCGCATTAAAGCAGAGACAGTATATACAATTACACATAACGAAATGATACCTCTGAATAGAAAGGGTCACTGTGTTGCCTGGAAACTGGTAGTTGGTCTTAAACTGAGCCCCTGTCGTTGCAGACCCGTGTTAATTTGTGTTGTTTTTGGACAGAAGCAGCTACGGGAATTCAACCCAAGAGCAAGACACTTGCATGTTGTCAGGAGGAACCCTACCATGGCAGCGAGAGCCTCCTTGCTCCACCTCCAGGGTCCCCTGGACAGGGTAAATGGTATTTTACTGCACAGCATGAAGCTATAGCATGGGAGCAAATCCCAGAGTCCCTATATGTGGGAGCCAAGGAATAGCCATACATGCTCCTGATCCATTCTAGATGGGCTGTGTCTGTTGTCACTCCTCTCTGAATTCTGTTCCCTTCAACACAGGCATAGTAGCAGATTCAAGCCCTGAGCAAGAGGAAGGGGTTTAGCTTGAGGATAACTTTTGTGCATGTATTAATACACTTTTTTCTTCAATTCAGTGCTGGAGGAACATTATGAACTTTTTCCTATAGCATAATGTCGCAATTAGTTTTGAGAGCCACTGAGCCTATTATAAGGGACATTTCATGCAATCATGTTTGCTGAAAAAGTTTTCATGCTTGAAAGAACAATATACACCCAATTATTTTCAGAGTGCAAATTTTCTCCATGTGGATTTAATTAAAAATTATTAAAGAGAAAGTAGAGTGTTTTTTTTGTTTTGTTTGTCTTGGTTTGCTTTATTTTTACAAGCCAAATTTCAGGAAGTGAATTGCATAAACGTTGCTGCCTTGGTAGCCTTTAAAATGATAATAATAATAACAACAATAAAATCTTGTTCTCAAAAGGCCAGGAAAGTTCTTGATGTAAATAGAGTCAGCTCCATGGAAGCACATGGATTTTTGCCAGTTGATACCAATTTAAAATCTGTCCTGACCTTTCATTCAGGAATATAAAGTACCCTGATGGCAACTGCAAATTTTGAAAATGACAGAGTTCTTTTAAGGCATGTTTTAAAGAGTAATTGAACCTTAAAAAGAAGAAAATTAAATGGAAGAAAACTGACAGTAGGTGGCGTTCCTGCGGAGGGGTAGCTGGGTGGACAACACAGTGAATCGTATTTTCTTGAAGGCCATGACCTTGTTACTCTGGGTTATATTGAATTCAACCTCAGTATGTAAGGAAAGTCAATTTTTATGGACTTGTTCACCGTTCAAGGTTCTTATTTAATGACACTCAAGTTGTCAGAATTTGATCCAATAGAAATAAAACATTTTTTTGTGAAAGACAGATAAAACAGGGTAGCATCTTTTCAGCCTAACTACCTATCTCAGCCCTTAAGCACTGATCTTCCTGGGTTGTTGTTGGCTGGACTTCGTGAATGAAGATCTTGGGATAAGCCTGCACAATGGATTTTTTAGGTGAGGCACAGGGTGCGTGGAACTGGCCCCACCTCCTTTACTCCTGAGGCTCATCTTGCCACGGCCGAGCACGCTTGGACGGCGACAGCGAGTTCGTCCAGGATTCGAACCAGCGTCCTCAGAGGAGGAGCCGGCTCCACAGGCGGGGGCCTACGCCACTCGGCCAACGCCCGCCGCCTCTCAAATGTAACATACAAACAGAAAAGCAATAATGTCAGGCTGTTGAGCAATTCTGGGAGCCCACGTGGGTCAGAGCACCAGGGGAAGACCTCGCCTTGTCCTCTCTGCCACAGAATGACACAAACGTGGCACTGCAGCCACGCCTGTAACACGAACTGGGGCAGGTCTTCCTAGGTATGTCATTGAAGGAAGGCTTATAAAAAAAACCTTATTGACACTCATGTTGAGGTGACAGGCAACTATTTTCCACCCTGAATCTCAACCAGCAGTTGTGTCCTCTTCATGTCTTACCCTGCCAGCTATTCTTGGAAACAGGAAATACTGGATCCAGGTCTTTTTCTGAAAAAGATTTTATTTCATTCAGATGCAATTGAAGGCTGACCAGGTCCCCAGTCCTCTGGTGTCCTGGATAACAGTGTATTCGACTCTCTTGAAGTGGCATGGTGGAAAGGGCGATGCCAAGTGCAGAAGGCAATCAAAGCCAGTGTTCTCCTCTGGGTAAAGAAATAAAACCCTCCCCCCTTCAGGCATACCTCTTCTGCTCCCTTCTGCAGCTGGCAGGTGCCCAAGTGGAAGTGCATCTGTGCCTGAATTACGTTCCTCAACTGTGTTCATTGTCCATTAAAAAGGGGAAGGGAATAAACTCTGTATCCAAATATTATATTATGCCTCATATTGCATTATTTGAGAGGAGCTGAACATGGGAAAGAGCTTTATGTTGTTTCTCTGTGCTAGCTGCCATCACACAACTCAACTAGATCTCTGATCTTTCTCCCACCTGCTTGATTTTCTTTCTTGCAGTGAAACACCTTCACTTGATCACTTCTTACTTCTGCCTGTCTTTACCTGGGAATTTCTGCCCATACCTTCTCTCCTGTTTAATGTAACCCTTCTAGTTTGACCTACTCTGCTGAAGCAACTGAGGACAGCAGCTCTCAAGAACTGTTTTTGTAGCTCTGCCTTGGATACATCGCTGTACATGGGGTAGCACTTGTCTGATAACCCAGCTCTGTGTTTTGCAAGTTGGTTTGACAGTCATAGCCAGAGCCACAGGGAATTTTTTTCCATGAATACATATTTCCATGTCTGTTTAATTTCACTCACCTGGGACTGTGCAGCTGGAGCAGGGTAGTCATCTGTAAGTCTTATTTTGCTAATCATTCTCATCTCACACAAAGTAAGGAATAAGAATACTTCTGGTACAGGTCTAGTGATCAACTGTTTTCTGATTCCTGGCACAATGTATAAGTTATGAAGGACAGTGTCTGAATCAAATAATGTAATGCACAAAGTAGTTCTCAAGCTATAAATGCAAAACCTGCAAAATTGTGTTTTACGGGAGGAGCAAAAGAAAAACCGTAGGATATATTATATAAAAAGCCTATCCTAGCAGCTATGACATGAATTGCAGAGTGAGTAATTTCAAAATCAATTGGAATATCCTGTATTTTAGATAAATAATAACTATATGGGGTTTAGACTTAAAAGTGAATTGAAATCTCTACAGTTTATTTCACAGAGACATGCTAGAAATAAGACTGGGATGAGGCTGATTATAAAGACACCAAATACGTCAAGTTGCTGAGAGATTCTTAAAGGGGAAGATATCTTACAGTATTTAGATAGACTACATTAAGTGAGAGGCATTAATTGGAATATAAAGGGACTGCATTACTCTATCAGTACATACTGCATTAACGTATCAGTAGATACTTCACTATCTTATCTTGCCTTTTCTAACTATAGGAAATAATGTGGTACATTAATCAGTCAATTAGTTGGTAGTGAAGCTAAGGTATTAAAGTAGAGCAGTGTATTTATTACAAACTAACCAATACAGAGTTAAAAAAAAAAAA
>VXAU01000621.1:757897-906965 GCA_013399695.1 Formicarius rufipectus
TCTTTCTTTCTCTCCCTCTTTCTTTCTCTCCCTCTTTCTTTCTCTCCCTCTTTCTTTCCCTCTTTCGTTCTCTTTTTATATAGAGAACCTTCTCCTTTGACAAAGTGCAATACATTCAGAGTCTTACAAAACAAAGCTTTCAGTTCTTGGTCAGCAACAAACTCATCTTTGTTCATGCAGCTCTATTAAGGAGAGAAGGCCAATTTTATGCAGGTTTCTATGGTCTGCAGCACAAAGGCTATCTGCATGCAAGCTATCTGGCAGCCACACAGCAGACTGTGAGATCATCTGTTTTAGCAATTGCCAACTGCAATGGGGAACTGTAAAAAATTATTAACTGTTTTATATAGTGCATTTTTTTCCCCAGACAGGCAACACTACATATTTTTGTATTGTTTTGTGGACAGATAACAAGTGCAGCTCATGGGGTGTCTTCACATCTAGATCTCAGGGTCTGGCTTGCATTTTCCCTGTATGTCTAGGTCTGTTTTCATTGGACACTAATGTCATTTATCTTAAGCAGGAAGTGATGCTCGACTGCGTTATCCCTGGGGTTTTAAATGTTGTCTAAGGAATTCTGGCCTTTTATTTGATGGACTTATACTGTGCTTTTGCAACTATCCACTACTATTCCACAGTGGGTGGCCAGCTATTTAACACTTGCCAGTTGCATCATACACTGCCCATAAAGACCATGTACTGTAATTTCACAGCATGAAGAAAATGAGAATATTTCAGAATTTTTTCTCATAGAAGAGGAAGATGTTTTTAGAAGGGAACCTGAAAGCAATTGGAAGGGGTTTTATACAGAAAAATGAGTTGTCCAAAACAGAACGCATGACCTGATCTTTCATAGTGGAAAGATTCACTTTCAATCCAACTGGATTTGAACTGGATCTGTGCTGCAAATGGACTTACACAAATGAAGGCTTTGGACTTCATTAAGACACAGAGTTCAGTTTGATGGGTTTCCTTGATTATTAGCATAGGTAAGGGAGAAATGAGTCTCTAAGAAATAAAAGAGTCAACTAGAAAATGTTTTCCTGGAAGACAGTTTTCCTGTTGTACACAGTGCCCACCTTATGAACAGGTGAGCAAGACACCATATAATAAGGCATAGTGGGAAATTGTATTATATCAACCTTTGTGCAAAAAAAAAAAACCACTTTGAACTTGTTTTTTATTGTGCAGTGACTGCCAGGAAGACATCTGGTTTGAAAAAGAATGTCTCGAGGTTGTTTCTCCATCAAATTCAATTAGCACTTCCCTAAATTTGGAGGCTAAGCATACCTTCTTTGTGTCAGAAGTATTCTCCTGAATTTATCAATGCAATTCTAAAACGGTCAAACTAGCAGGTTTAGAATATGTTTTCTGAAAACAAAATTCCCTGTAATTTCTTAAGAGTGTGGCCTTTTCAAACTAAAATTACCTAAAAATCATAGCAAAGGATGGACAAAACAGGGCAGTAATCATGCTTGATAGGGTATGTGAGACACATTTACCTGAAGAGCAAAACCAATACAGGATGCCACATTTAAGCCTGTTTGAGTGAGAACTGTATTACTCAGGAATATAAAAGATTCATAAGCATTTGTTATCTAGCACCAGCAAACTGGAAACAAACTCTGTGAATAGAGAATACCGTGTACTTTTCATTAAAGCAGGAGATCGAGTTGCATCTACTACCACTGGAAAGCTCACCATGTTAATGAAAACAGTCTTTACATCCAACATATTCTGACCTAACTAGTGTGATCCTGCAATTACATCTGTGATTCTTTATACATACCTTTTGGAGCACTGCATCCATCCTCAGGTACAGAGCAATACATTTAGAACAAATGAATACATAATATTTATGGAATCACATTGCAGCAGAGACGCTGCAATGCTACAAAAGGCAACATTTACTACTGTAAAGAGGACACTGCCTTCTTTCTGCTTCTGCAGATGAACTCCAGACTTTGCCTTAGGTTGTACACTTGTAGATACCCTAAGCATTAAAAATACATTATTATTTTGTGTTATTAGCAATACTGTATTTTTAGTTCATATTAACATTGCTGTTTACTAGCCTCAGCCCACAGCAGTAGATGTGGCATAAATCCTTGAGAGAACTCTGTGTGTATTTGAGAAGATGGGTTCTCACATTGATTTTAGCATTTCTTATAAAAGACAAAAACAAACCTTGTTTGGTTCCCAAATATGAAAGAGAATTTATGTTTTCAGTAACACCTTAGTGAGTGGGTGAGGAGCGAGCTATATTCCAAATTAATTATTTAGCCACCCACACACAGTTTAAGGCGGGTGATTAACCCATTAGTGTGTCTTTTTTTTAGAACATTCTTCATGATTTGTAGTTTTAACACATACACAAGTTTGTGTATGCATGCACACAAAGAGACATAGCTACTGAAAAACATGGGTAACCTGACATAGATAAACGAACTAAAGGAATGCAAAGAATCACAGTCTCTCAGTAAACATTCCCTTCAGAAGAATATTAAAATAAATGCCTGTGTGTAAGAATATTTGGAATAATATTTCAGAGCATTGAAAAATCTGTAGCTATTTCTTAGGATAAAGAAGCAATATTTCAAGCAAATGCATTCAGGTATCTACTTAATGAGTTGCTGTGGGATTGTTGGAGGAACTTCTGGGTGAAATTCTTTTTAGACTGTGAGTTCAAAACCCGTCACGAGCTGAATTTACATATTCATAAGCTCTGAGGTCCCATGATTTCATTTTCTAATAGTGAGTTACTACACTTTAATCATCTGCCAAGTGCCAGGTAGGCCTTCATAACAGGTTGCTTGCAAACTACTGGGATGCAAGAAAAAATTTGACTGTATTTAACCTGCAAAGGAAGAGCCACCTAAGCCTCATTTGCAGAGCTTAGCAGGTTAAGTACAGCTGTTATTGCTGCTCAGCTAAAATGAAGTAACTGTAGTGCTATAGTAATAACGGGGCTTCATTGGGAATTATGTTTCTATGTGCTTATGTCATTATTGAAAATGAGACTTCAACAGTCTGAGTAATTGATGCACTTCTGAAGATTTTACCTTAAGCAATTATAATACCTTCCAGCTTTAGAGGAATCAACCTGTCCTGGGTTTTACATTGCACTGAAGGGTGCATTTTGCTATTGGAGATATACACAGAGAAGACCTCACAATAAGATCCCTTATCCTTATTTGCATTACTGTATCTAAGAATGGAGGCAACTTTTTTCAGATAGGAGGAAGACTTCATTTCCTTGGTAGCTCTTCCATAATATGTACAATTCCATAGCTAGTCAAGAAAACAGGCACAAAAATCAGGACATCTGATATTTCTAACCCAGTGTTTGGAGCCCAGAGGCTAGTCCAATTTGTTCTTTACTCCTGATTACATATGCTTTTCAGTTTGCAATAAAAGGGTGATACCCTGCAGCCAGTTGTTCTACTCTGCTAAAGAGATATTATCTGGATACCTAGATATTTGTGTGCCCCTCATAAGTTACATTCAAATAAAAGCAAACTTTGAAACTACTGGTCAAAACTGAACTTCTATACGGCTGCTCTAAGAATGTAGGAAGCCAAGATCTGACTTACCAACAAAAGGAAAGGCATCTCCAAGCTGTTAGTGTGAGGTCTGATTATGCTGAAGTCTGAAACAATCTGTTATGTTAGACTTTAACAATCTGTGATAGGAATTGATATATTATGGTGATGCTAGGAGAGAAAAAGGAATGAAAGTAATGTGTCCAAGTGAAATCTTAATTTAGCCAAACAATTCTTTCCCTTTTTTTTAATATATGAAACAATCTGTTCATATCTGGTGTGTAGTACAGTACAGCATAATTTGCCATTGTTTGTTTAACAGCAGATATTCTGTGTTCTTTGGAAAAGGTATGTTGAGCATAGTATTATCTTATCTATTGCCCTTTATACACCAAGCAGTTCAAACTGCCTGATCAGGGAAATGCATACTCCTATTTGGCGTTCTTCTAGAAAATAATAGGATCTATCTTTTACCTCACTGAAGTGTTTGGTAAATCTTATGGATTTAAGGAAATCAGTATGTCTGAGGTTGTGAAGACACCAAATCTAAGATCAAACAGCATAGAATTAATATTTTCTTCTGAGTAGAAGAACCAACAAAAATTCTTCCTCTCAGATTTGTGCTTCACTGAAAGTCCAGTCTTTCAGGGTATGTAGCTAGGTTCAAAAAAAGACTCACACAGTACTTCAAAGACTGTAGACTAAAAGAGCAGTAAGTTCTTTGTTAGTCAACAGAGCTGACTGTCTCCAACAGTTATTAGCAGAAATATGGCACAATTCTGCTTTTAGGTGGCATCATGGAGGCTTCTCTGGACTACCTTATTTGTGGGATAAGTTTTCATGCTTATATTCCATGATTCAAAAAGTGACTTTGGACACCTGACTTTTTAAAACCAGGATGGTGATTCTTCAGCTGGTTTTGCCACAGTTAAGTTTCAAGATGTCTTCACAGTAAGACTTTCTCTTTCCCCCACTCCCATTACTGTGTTTTGCATTGGTCACAGTGCAACTCAACTGTTACTTGGCAAAAAAAAATTCCTTCTTCCTTACTGTCAGACAACAGAGCACATATTTATACAGCAGCTTGACGGCACTATATAGGGACTTGGAGGCTTTGATGTGCATTTGGAGAAATAAAACTAAAAAGACCCTTTTGACCCTATTGAGGGTTGATTTCTAGAGTTATAATTGCTACTAGTTAAGCTAGATGTGAACACTAAAACTTTCATTGTAATTAATACTTCTATTTTTATTTTTTCACAGTGAAGACACGGTAGTAAAGCAGATCATACATGCCATCAATTATAAAAAAGGTGACAGAGTTTATGAAGTGTTCATATGTTGCAATGAGGGACTTGTCCTAAATTTATTAAGGTGATAAAAAGAAAATTAAGGCACAAGTTAGATATTTATATACATAAAAACACATATATGTGTACAAAGAAAGAAAGATCAGTAGATGCAATCAGTCTAATCTAATCTAGCAGGCAGTGTCTAGAAGTCAAACCAGATAATTATATATACCAGAGGGTATATGTTTTTAACATTCTGGTGTGCTAGTTGGAAGAAAACTCCTAGGGAAATGATGTGACTCAAAGTTCAAGTCTTGCTGCTATGTATGAGACAAATACGTCCACTGTAGTGGAGTCAATGATCTCTTGTCTCTCTTTGCTCTAGAGTAATGGGTTATATATAATTTCTGATATGCCACTCTGCCTATCCCTGACTTTCTCATGTAACTCCTTCAAGAGGTGCAATACCGGTTATCTGTTAGTTCTTGACCTGGGGGAAGGATCACCAGATAATGTTCTGTAGTCTGTGCTGGGCAACAGATCATGTGTCCTTATATGCCTCCTTAGGTCTCATGACTTTTGAATGACAAAAATTGTAATTCATTGTGTTTAAATTCAGTCATCTATTCTGTTATGTCTATGCTGGCACTAAGTGTCCGTGGTTCCACTTATGTCAATGAAGGGAAATAGGTATTTTTATGATGAAAGTCATCAGTCAATATTGAGAATGTAAACAAAGAAATAAATAAAACTCCACAAATGTAAAACATAGGTAGTAGTATTCTAGAAAAGCCAATGCAGTCACTGGAAAGTTCTAGTATTTGATGTTTTTCAGTTGTAATTTATGGCAAAATAACTAACATAATATCAAAATTTCTTTAATCCTGAAGAATTTTTCTTTCAGGAATGTACAATTTTAAAAATTCGTTGTTATAGGACTTGAAGTTGTTCCACTGGAAAAGGGGACCTCTCATTGACTTCAGTGGGTTTAGGAACATGTCACAGCATCTGATCTTCAAAGCACACTTTGCACATGCAGCTGCCATCAACTTAAGTAAAATCAGACAGTGACATGCACCTCTGAAAAATAGTTGTTATGTTGGGATACAGTTGTCTCACCAACGCAGAGTCTGATACATGAATGATTAGGATGTTTTTTGTTGTTTTTTTTTTCTCTTATACTTCACATCACTGGAAAAACAATACCCTCTATGAATTTAGATCTTCAGTAAAAGACCAAGCAGTTTATGATTCAGTCATCCTGCCATGATGAAACTACAAAAATTAGTTACGGTCACTAGTATTCACCATTTATGATCAGATAAGCCTTCTGTGTTTGACATCAAATTGCTTGTAAACTGGATTTGAAAAGGTGAAGGGATGACAAGCTTTTTGATATTTTTGTGTATGTGTACATATTGGTGATCTTTAAAATGGAGATGAGTCATAAATTCAACACACTATAACACCAGAAACACAGTCACATGGGCACATCAGTATGATTGTAGCAGCAGGGTAAGATTCAAGGCAGTAGTGAATAAAATACTGAAGAAGTGTTAGTTTATTCTAGTAATTCATGGAATTCAGCATCTAGCTCATTGCAAATCTTGGAGAAATATAACATCTGAATTTGGTTATAGAGTATGTAGTTCCTTAAGATGAAGATCTTTTAGAGCAGAGGACTTGCAGTAACAGTGGGGAGGTAAAAAGTGAGACAGAAAGTCAAGTGTCTGGAGATAGTGGTGTACACCTTGGAAAAGTTTAGTGGAAATACTGGGAGCTTTGAAAGAAGCCAACCATACCCTGGGCTACATCAGCAGCCGTGTTGGCCGGGTGGCTGAGGGAACTGACTCTGCCTCTCTATTCCTCTCTGGTACAATTTCCCCCAGAGTACTGTTGCCTGCTCTGGGATCCTCAGCACAAGAAGGACATTGACCTGATGGAGAAAGTCCAGAGGAAAGATGTGAGGTTGATTAGAGGGATGGAGAGCCTCTCCCATAAGGAAAGGCTGAGAGAGTTTGATTTATTCAGACTAGAAAAGAGAAGGCTTAGAGGTGACCTAATTGTGTCCTTCCAGTACCTGAAGGGAACCTACAGGAAAGCTGGAGAGAGATTTTTTTACAAGAGCATGTCATGTGAGGACAACGGGAAATGGCTACAAATTGAAAGAGAGTCAGTTTACATCAGATATTAGGAAAAAAGCCTTTACTGTAAGGCTGGCGATACACTGGAACAGGTTGCCCAGAAAAGTTGTGGAAATGTTCAAGGCCAGGCTGGATGGAGCTCTGAACGACCTGGTCTAATGAAAGGTGTCCTTGTAAAAGGCAGGGAAGGTGGAACAAGATGATCTTTAAGGTCCCTTCCAACTCAGGTCACTCTATGATTCTGTGATGCTAAGTTGCGGGAATGGAGTACAGGGAGGAAGAACTACTCTCTGAAGGCAATGGAAAAGTCCTAATTGGTTAGGAAGGGATGGATGTTATGTTCCAGGCTTAAGAGAAACTTTGTAAATGAGTCTTTGGAGACTTGAAAGCAGGCCATGGATCCTGGCTCAGGTCTTTTTTAGTATACAGTATTAAAAATAAACCTGTTTTAAAGTATTGGATATAAAATTCTGCAGAGTGTTTCAGGTGTCTTATAACTCTCTAAGTCTAACTTCTGGACTTGTGGATTTTAATATGAATAGTAGTTCTTAACGATATGCAAAATTACACCTTGCATACATCTTGGCTGGTTGTTAATTTTAAATGTAATTAACCTCAGAATATATGTGTATAGTAGATTCTATTATGCTGCACAACCAATTCTTCCTTCTAATGATTTTTTATTGTTAGGTGAAGAGCATAGAATTTGAGCTCTTTAGTTCAAACTTAAACTCTTAAGACAGTTGCTCTGACTTAAGGTCAGAATAAGTAAGTTATTGTTAGCAGAACAATTTATTCAGCAGGGGTTCTATAAAGCATCAGAACACAGCATGTACAGAATTGTTGTCATACTGATGTCATCTATGCAAGTGCATTCAGAGTTTAGGAGATTGATGCTGATGAATCTGGAATATTTTTTCAAATCAAACTATGTGATCAGTGCATACGGCATTGCAGAGTCATTGGTTGAGTCAGAGTTGTTTTCCCAAGGAAGCAAAAAGTTGAAAGCAAACATGAGCTCATTTGACTGCCAAGTAAAATATTGACCTGTAGATCACTGCAGGTAGAAGTGATCATGATGTTATGTGTCATTTCATTCATTGATTGTGTACCCTGAATTCCAAATATACATGAGGTTTTGCTCTGGAAAGGAAGTGAGAATTTTTTCCTTCAGGGAATTTAAATGGGGGAACTGCCTGCCCCATGTATACTGAAGAACAAGGACAACAATGTCCATCAGAAGAAAGATGGGGCACTAGTGAAAGCTGGCAGCCTGAGAGCCATGCAGCTGATGAGGAAGGAGGAAAGACTAAAGTCTAATAATTACTCTAACAGCATGCCTTTATTGTAAACTGTAAATGTTAACCAAGTCTCCTTCAGGTTCTGTTTACTGTAACTGGAAGGCATTACCCAGGACATCAAGCCACCTATCTTCTGTGCTTCCTTCAAAGGCTGAAACAGTGAAGTTATCCAAGCAGACTGCTCAAAACCTGAAACTGTCAGGTCTGGTGCTAAGCAGAAACAACAAACCTACAAACAAGTTGACTTGAAGGACATTTAACATGTCATGTTTCGTCTCACAAACTATTACTACTCACTACTGGGTTATCATGAACATATTTCTGTTCTTGTATCCTGAGTGAGTAGAACTGCCTGAGAAGAAACTGCATCATGCTCCCTCTACAGCTGGCAAAGGGACAGAAGTACCTCTCAGTACAGAGGTGCACTCCACGTCCATTCATACAGTTGCAGTTTGGAAATTGAAGATCTTAGAAACAAAGTACAAACACCTGAGAGTTTTAAATACACTATCTAGGTGATGCAGAGAGTATGAAATGTTATTTAGTCCAGTTTTGGAACTAAAATAATATTGAGGTCAATTTTCTATCCATCATCTTGGGATAAATGCCTCCTCTTCTGGTTTTCTTTACAGTCTCATAAGGTACCATTCATTTGGTGAGTAAGGTAACTAACTTTGTTTTGCTGCTTTGGGGCAAAAAACAGTCTCCTAACTTTTCAATCAGTGTAGACTAATTTTGAGTTCAAAGTCATGTGAGGCAATATTTTGTAATCTTTTGATGAAGAATAATAGATTAGGAAACATAAGTTGAACCATAGCAAATCTAGAAGTGACAAAGGGACAAGGTAATTTCACTCCACATGCCAGCCATAGATTGCATAGCATTGTCAATAGTGCACTGATCTTTGTTTCTCTGTGTGTTTTCTTGACAGGTTTTTGTACATTATTTTGTAGTTTATTCTTCTCAGTCTTTTATTTGGTTCTTAAATCCCATTAAATCTTTTGCAGACATTTTATAATCTTTTCTAATATTGGTCTGATTTTCCCCACTCCATTTCTCTTATGCTGCTTCACAGCTGGAGAACTTTCTTTCTCTCTGCCCTCCCCAAGTACCTCAGGTTTAATTATGCAAGAGAAGAATGACTATGCAATTTCTAACATAGAAGCAGGTGAAGGCAATTAAATAAGGCTGCTAAATACAAATAAAATATTTCACAGCCCACAGTGTTTGGATGTCCTTAAGGGAAGGGAGGCAACTGCAGGTTCCAACTCTTGAAAAAAATTTGGGGCTGTCAGAGATGAGTTGCTGCACTCTACATGAGGTGAAGGTTTCGCATTGCCCCAGCATCTGAACCCAAGTAAGAGAAATCAGACAATTATGGTTGTGACTGTGTTCTTTCCTAGTAGGCGGGATGTAGGGTTTTGGCCAGCAAAGGTGGTAGAAGGTGTTCTGCCACTTTTTATTATTGGCTAATCAAGCTGGGAAAACGTTTTTGCCAGTAAAATCCCAACTGTGATGACTCTTTTCTATTTCCATTACCTGCAACTTGTATTTGAGACAACTGTAAAGATCATATTGATCAAGATGTTTCAGCAGCAACCGAGCTAGATGCCCAAATTACAAGAGCTATAAAGTGCTTTTAAAGTCAAAATGAGTCAGTTCTGTGTTCCTTGCATATAACTTGTTTTCTAGGAGGGTGAAAGCTCAGCTAACCCCTCAACATTTTAAGCCATTACATTTTCAAATAAACTATTCTTTTGGACAACTACAGCTATTTTTCCTCAAGAAGATTTTTCTTCAGCAAAATTCCCTGTCTCCATAAGCTGCTTGTGAACACTTAAATCTTAAAAACAATCCTTTATTGTTTTACTCCCTACAAAAAAAAAAAAAAAAAAAAAAAGTCCTAAATTGCCATGGGAAAAAAATAAATCAAAAACTCAAATCAATTTTTCCAGTAATTGTGAGTTTTGCTTATTTAAATATATCTGACTTGCATGAGAACTGCATGACTTCACTGTAGTTTATAATCTCTGTGGGTTTGGATATTTTTTCTCCATATTGGGTACTTTACCTGCTGTGTCTTTCCTATGGCTGTGGGAATGCAAGATAGAAAACAAAATGCATAACAAGTTCTAGCTTGATTTAGAAGAAACTCTGTGTCTGTCTGCCCTTTTTTCCCCTGAGAACAGATGTGTTACTCTGCAGGGAGAGATTGTGACTGATATTGATACTAGGAAAAGACTGAAAATCCTTTGGGGAAATCAAAAGAAACTCAGAGGAACTTCAGGGCAGTTATAAGAGTAGTTATGAAGGAAATATATTCTTTAAATTTCCTTTAATCTTCCTTTTAATTGCTCCATTTGCACACCAATGCCTCAACATTTATACTTCTGGGAAATTTTAGGCAGAAGGAAGATATTTTTCATGAGAGGAGATTTAGGTGCACATATATGTTTTAAATGAGCTTAGTAAAAAGATCTTCTGTGATGTTAATGATTGCTGGAAGGTTCTGCTCTTTGGTCTTTATAATTGGAGTTTGAGATAACATCTAAGTACTTTGTTCTGAGGGGTGCCATTTAACTGATTTTTCACTCCCATTTTCTAAAATTACTGAAAATACCAATGATCCTTCTGGGGCTTAAATTTATTATCTTTCCTAGTCAGATTCAGAGAGAAGATCTGAATGAAGCATCATCTCTTAATTTATTTCTGTGCAAATACCACAGGATTTCTATGTCTTCTCTGTAAATAAAATCATTCAAGGAGTATGCTTGGTTTACATCAAATGGGTTTTTTAGTGGAGTGCCACAGTCACACTACTTGAAGTTTTAACCAGGTTTTTTAAAGAATGGTTCTTTACAGTTCATCCAAATAGTTGTAGATGAATTTCAGTAGACTTCAGAGTACTTGAATGTTACTTTCCCTCATGAAACTTCACCAGGCTTCATATCAATTTCTATTTCTCAAGGAACTCTGAGATATGAAAAAGGATAAGAAGCCAAATATTTCAAAATTCTAGAAAAATGAAAAATTTGGGTCAGACTCCTTGATATGTTTCTTCTCCATATTTGCAAAATTGTATGTGTGGATAAGATTAAACTGCTAATTCTAATTCAGTGTCTACTAATAAAACACTTTTTAAAGAAAAACTTTATCATAGAATGCACATTAATACTTAGTATAAGATGACAATTGAAATGATGACATGAAAATATGACATTTTTTGCCTTTGATCAAAAAGATATTTCAGATATCTTGAAGTATGTATTAGATCATTTTGGAATTGCATTGAAAGTATAGGAAAAAATGAAATGTAACCTTTTCTACTACACTGTGATTAGCTTCAATCAGAGCTACACTGTTCTTATTGAGACTGCTTGGATGTATCTTCTACTTGCAAGAAGAGAGGGATCATTTCAGACATTCATGTTTGTGTGAAATATTTTGCAAAAGCCAAAATCAGCATTTTTTTTTTTTTTGAAAGAATATTGTTCCTTGTATGCTCAACTTGGAGCCCTCAGAAGCCACATCAAAAACATTGCTAACTGAAGCGGGGTGATAATTATGTCAATAAATAAAAGAATGAGGCAAAATCGTAGAATTGCTCTCTGTGCAGGTGTGGTTCAAATGAACTGAAAAGATCTTCAAACTTTAAAGTTACAAAGTTACAACTAGAGAAATTACAGCCACAATTAGCCTATATAATTACACAGAGCTTGCATGTGATGAATCAGACTGATCCCTGGATCTGGCAATGGAAAGATGTTTTACCTCCAGGTAAAATTACCTGGGGATGGCTACCTCAAACAAAGGCATTTACATTACAGACATCTGAAGTGAGGTGCAAAGGATTCCATCTGTGGCAGACTTTGCATTTCTTGCTCTTCTTCCTATGTCTTGAAGAAGAGCTGGAAAAGCCTTGGTGCCATTTGCAGTGATCAGGATCCTTGCCCAGAACACAGCTGGTTGTCAGTGCAATCATCTTGTTGCCTCTTGAGATTCTTTATACATGTCCCCAGTAGATTTTAGTAAACGTGAATAGAAGAACTGCGAATGCATGTGATACCTGTATAACAGGAGTAATTTCCCCCCCCCAAATTTCTAACACAGTTTCAGTGGCTGTTATAACAACCAACTTCTTTATGGATTTTAAGTATTAACTAAAATTAGAGAGATTGAAGAGCACTCCACTTCTCAGGTTCCAAATGCCTATTAACACATTTTCATATTGCTATGGGAATTGAATGTAACAAATGGTAGGGAGAATAATGGGTAAGGAATAATAAGTCCTACAGCAGCAAGATTCCTTAATTTCTCATTTCTCAGGTGTCTTGTTCAAAAGTAAGTAGCTGTGTAAGTGCTTATGTTTGTGTATACATTGCATTTATTGTGTATACACACACACACATATATAAAAATTGTGTCTGGCTTCTTGCAGAAGAAGGGGACCTGAAGAACTGTACCATGTTCAGCTCTGAGCTTCCTAGCACAGGAAGGACATCGACCTAATGGAGTGAGTCCAGTGGAGAACCATTAAGATAATTAGAGGGATGGAACACCTCTCATGAGAAAAAGGCTGAAAGAGTTGGGATTATTCAACTTGGAGAAGAGGCTTTGGGTTGACTCTGTTGCAGCCTTTCTGTACCTGAAGAGAGCCTACAGTAAAGGCACTCTTCAGGTGAGAAGAAGTGACAGGAGAAGGGGGAACGGCTTCAGACTGAAAGAGGGTATGTTTAGGTATTAGGAAGAAATTCTTCACTGTGAGTGATGAGTCACTGGAGTTGGTTGCCCAGAGAAGTTGTGAATGCCCCATCCCTGAAAGTTTGAAGCCAGGTTGGATTGTGCAGCCTGGTAGTGTTCCTGTCCATGGAAGAGAGGTTGAAACTAGACGATCTTGAATGTCCCTTCCAAACCAAACCTTTCTGTGGTTCTATGATCTACAAATGAAGGAAACTAAATGCAGGGAAAACAATGGATATAGTGAACAAAACTGATGTTGGAAGGTAACTGATTGCCATGGCAATGTTTAGTAGAGGATGAAAAAGAAAGCATTATGTACCTGCCCTTAAATAAATGCTCAACCTGTAAGAATGTGGTTTTCACACTGCTTTTACTCTTCTGTGATATGACTGCAAGAAGAAGCACGTTCTGCCTGATCTCCTCTTTTTGTTAATAGAAGAGAAATTTTAACGCAGTTCTCCCTTCAAAGTTAATCTTCCCAGGAGAGTGAATGAACTTTAGAGCATTCCTGATGCTGAAAGATTAGAGCATCACGTCCCACAATGGTGGTAATGGGATTATATGATGCAATGACCCCTTCAGGTGCTACATTTACATGTTTCATTCATGCTCCACCACTCCCTTATTCATGCGAAGAGGAAACTCGAGAACTGCTGCAAAAAATGAACCTCAGACATAAACTGGCAATGGCTGAGACTGAATCATAGAATTATTTAGGTTAGAAAAACCTTTTAAGATCATTAAGTCCAAAAACAGCATAAAGAAAGCAGCTATTGTCTGATGTCCCTGTAGCTTCATAGGACCCCCCTGCTGACATTGGCAGTGCTGGTCAGAGGGCTCCCACTATCACCTCCAGAACCCACCACTCTTCAGCAAAACAGTCATGTGGATTTAAATAGAGTTACAAGCTTCTGTCCTACTAGCATGAACAGAATTTTGTCACACTGACAAAGGTTGACTTTAGGTATGTGTTTTTAAGCAGTGTGTTGCTTAGCAATGAACCTGGGCTCCTCCTTATGTATTTTGGTGGTCAAAAGACTCTGTGAGACAGCAGAGCACAGCAACATCTGTTTTGTACACTCAACAGGTCTTTCCTATTGTTACACTGTGAAGAGGACTTAGGCAAAAACAAGGTTTTAAAACAAGAATCATTCTTCTTTACTATCACATGCAGGACTGACTTGCAGGAGCACTCCAGTCCTCAAAACATCCTTTTCCTCTAAAGCTGATGTTTGTCTGTTAGTATTGTGCAGTTAAGATGTGTCTTCCTTATAATTTGTTATCCAGTTCTTCTCCCAACACCTTTCTCCTCTGCTCTTTACCTGGTTCCTAGATAATTTTTCACTAGTATTTTTAAGTTTTGTTGTCACCCTTACCTTGCTTCCCCAGAGCTCATAACTTCTGACTGCTCCAGTGCTGAGGGCCTCTGCCAGGCCAGGGGAGTCCTTCCCAACAGATACAGACTTGGAATAGGGGAAGTGACTGATGGCAAGTAGCCTGGGCCACCTGGATCACCACCTGGAAGCCCAGAGTCCAAGATTACCTGTAGGTCCTGCCCCTTGCTCTCGGCAGACCTTAAACACTACCAGTTACCTCCCTGCTCTGGGGGACACCATGAAGCTACACTTGCCCTATGGTGAAATCTCCAAATCCTATACAGCTGTTTGGGTAATCTGTGCTTAAGACATTGAATTTCATGCGTGGTTTCATTGTCCTTGTAATCTTGTTATCCTTTTCCCTAGTACAGTTTTTTTGTGTTAGTTTCAGTTCTATGTTTTTCAGATTGAAACTCTTTGAGGAGGGAGTGGGAGTTGAATTTACAGATAGCAAGATGAACCACTTAGTTTATAAAAATCTCACTTGTAGAATATTTCCATTTTGGAATAGAAACCTGCAACTTAATTACACAATAGTGTCGTTCTGCTTGCAACAAACCACAGCTTTTCATGCTAAATGTCTTTACCTTTCTAACTTGCATCTTTACCTGCAAAAAACATTTGCCATCATACTGAAAGAGTTCAAGATACAACTGCTTAGATATGTAGAACTGAATTTTTGCCAAGATTATAATAAGTTAGGTAAAATTCTGTGACTAGTTACAGTCAGAACAGATAAAAAACACCTAAATTTCCCTGACTCTCTGAGGTCTTTCCAACTGTCATTTTAGAACTCACACATTTTTTTTTGTCAGATACAATCTACTATTTCTCTCAAAATCTCCTGGCACTGCTTCTTTTGATACTGCTGCCATTCATATATGTATTCATTTTATGTGCATTGATTTTCCAGTGAAGACTACCTGACTAACAATCTAGAAGTTGAAGAAATGTATTAAATACTTTGGGAAGATAAAATTTGTTGTCCTCACACAATGCCTAGTCAATATGACTCAGACTTTACTTGCAAAGGTGAGTAAAAGCATCAGTGACAGGTGTCTCTTGGACTTCCTTTCAATCTGTAAGTTGAATGGACCCTTTTCAGTGATAGAACCTTCTGGTGCAGCAACTAAACTGGGATCATTATATGTGAGCACTATCAAATGCCTGGATAGTGTGGGATAGTTTTGAATGAGTAGCTTTGATATAAATAAAAGTGTTTTTATCTCTGCAAGAAACTTCAGTTAAATCTTGACACCCAGACTTACGCTCAGACACAAGTCTCACAGACAGCTCTTTCCATTTGCTAAAAAATTGTCTGATAGTATTTACTATAAATCTAATACACAATTTTAGATTTTGTAACCTCCATAAATAATGGCTAGATTCTGACAGTCTAGCTTGCCTGAACTAGCTAATACCTGAGATCTAAGCCTAAATTGAATTCCTGAAGTAGTTTCAGTCACAGGGTCTAAACTCTTAGGCTGTCCTACCTGCCATAGTAAAGCTGTCATGGAAAAAAGGCCATAGATTCATAGAGTCAAGCCACAGCTCTCAGATTAAGACACTTCAGCCTAGATGTCCACTTATTAAACTTAATTAGGTGTTGAAGCTCCTAAAAGAGTCACTGTAGATTCAGTCAACAGGTCTGGAGCTAGAGTGATTTTAAGCTGACCTATATTTAGCCAGTGGAGAATAGAAACTGGGTCTGGGAGCAGGAAGCTGGAGCTGGACCTAACAACAGGACAGTCACAGGGACCCTCTCATCTTAGGAAAAGGGTCTTCTAGACCTGAATTTAAACAGACAGAGAGGAGAAATAGGAGCTACACACACAGTTGGCAGAGGAGATGGCAAGGACTGACTCATTCCCTACTCAGGAACAAGGATTTCCCAGTCTGAATATGATGAGGATCCTCTGAAGGGGAGAGGAGGTGCAGTTTGCCAAAAGCAGCATCACTGAAAAGAATCAGCAGCAGGGAACAGGATTCTCCGTAAGAAAGTTTTTTAAAAGGGCTCTGGATTTGACTGTGATTTCAACATCTTGAACTGAGCTTTCTCTAGCAGACCCTAAATGGGAGGAAAGGTTTTTACTCTTGTTTTCAGTCATGCATAACCAAAATAAGGAAAAGAGTGAAGAAACTGAAAGAATATGAAGTCATTTGGGCAACTTGTTGAAGCAGTGTGGGAATCTCTCTCTTAAAAAGTCCTGGGAGCTTTTGATACCAATGGCTGCCAAAATTGCTAAAGGAATTTGATTTGTTTTTCTAATTTTTCTTCCTGTTCTTCAGTTAGTTCATTTTATCCGAACCACAAAATCAATTTTCCTCAGTTGCTGATGCAATCAATTGCTGTTTTATTATGCAATTCCTGATGGTTTTTTTAGGTGTGTTTGGTAAGGAGTTAACTACTCCTTACCATGTGCCTGGATCTCATCCACACAATGATCAGTGTGGTGAGAGCTGTATACAGCAGGGAGAACCCCAAGATGAAAACAGCTTGTGGTAAAAGTATTGACCTAGATCCTGGAGGTAAGAAGCTCCCTGAGGACTCCTCAGTTTAGGAATTAACAGTGTGGATTGGGAGTTTACAGATCACCCTCAGTCATTTCTCCCTTAGAGTGTGTTGTGGGGACCCTCCACAGGACAGAGAGGATTTTGGAAAAATCTGGAAGTTGTTGCAGAGTTATAAAGTTACAGTGATAGGAGTTATAACACTTATTGGAAACAGTGGTGGGGAGGGACAGGAATGCAGGAGTAAGTTGCTGAAATGATGTTTAGCTAATTTGAAAATGTTTTTCGTTGACCTAGTTTTCAAAAAGAAATACAAATGCCTTCTCAGGTTCCTTATCAATACATATACAGGTGCCTTTCTCATTCAGGGCCTAGTGGTTATGAAAGCTAAATTGTTCCTTTTAGATGAGGGCAGAATTAATTCTAAAAATGTGAAATCAAGGGAGGAAAATGTGAGGGTTTCCAACAATGGAGATTGTGCCTGCATTCAAATTAGAATGAGGGAAAACACCATATAAGACGAAGGGTTTTAGGTCTAACAAAGTAATTTGCAAACTTTGGGATCAAATTTCAACTATGTCTTTTAATAAATTTTTTTATGATTTTTGTCTTGCAGAAGTCAAATTCTTCCTTAGTCATTAAAAAAACCCCAAAAACCAACAAAAAAACCAACCAAACAGACAAACAAAAAAACTTAAACCAAACAACCAAAACCCCCCTAACTACCTCCCAAAAAGTAGAAACAAAATCATTTTCATAAATGTAGAAGTGCTTGAACACCAAATATTGCTAATGCTGCTTTTTGTGTCAGGGGAAAAAAAAAAAATCAGTTCAGGTTCTGCCACCAAACTCAAAAATCAATTGTTTGTATATGTCTAATTAGGATTGTAAGAAAAACTTTAAAGAAGAAGAGTATGAACTGTTTTTCACAGCCCAGTGATCTCTCTTTATTGCCGTAGCTCCTCACAGGCATTGCTGTAACCCTTCCTGTTCGAGTTAGTTATGCAGGCTCCAGTGCACTGTGTGCAGTTATTAGCAATACACAGTATCCAAGCTGTCTCTCCTTTGAGCCCTATTATTAGACACAGAAGGCATCTAAGTAGCTCCTTTGCGCTGCACAGACAGGAGGTAATTTTGCATGCACGGCTGCCTACTTTCAGTAGGTACGTGCCTGCTCCGTGTAAGATAACCTCTCTGTGAGTGTATACTTTATGAGTAAAGCTCGAGTTCTGATGTTTCAGTAATACATGCTTAAATCACAAGTTCATGACTTAACCTGGACTGCTGTAGGTTTAAAAATAACTTTGATATTTTATCAATTACACTGTTAGGGTACTAAGGTTACTGGAGATGTTTCCTGATGTTTATGTTCTTGGGAAATCTTTTTTGCTTAATTAGGACTTTCTGAAAGACCTGTAGGTTTGGCTCTATTATTTTAAGCTAAGATTTTTCACTAGTTATACTTTCAGTTTCAAGCTGGAATTACCATCACTTTGTCCCTGTGTTCTGCACTTGAAATCTCTTCTACACAGTATGACTTTCTATTTGTAGAGTTGTTTTCTATTTCTTCCAAATAGAGTTGGGATGCTTGTTTAGGCAGTTCTTAGAATTTCTGGAAGGCTTTGCTTAAAAGTATTTTCAATGCACTCTGTGATTTTCTGCAGACTGGTTTCCACTTTTGTTCCCCTGACTTAGAATGGTGGTAGTGTTTATTTTACTGTACAATGTGCACTTTTTCGTATTTTAAATTATTTTCTTGAGTTGGGCAAAAGGATTGAAATGAGTACCACACAAAATATGAGATTAAGTCTGAAAGAGATTCTCCTTTTGATATTATTGGTGATATCTGGTCTGAGACTATCTTAAATGAAAACATTTCACACCTTCACACATTGCATTTAGAAAATATAGTGTTCATGTTGCTATTTTAACACTGACTAAACGTGGGGCTGAACACCCACACAGTCCCCTTGGGTTTACCTGTAATGAGATGCCCTCCTCCTTTAGCTTCTGTTTCACATTCAAGTGGAATACAAACACTTTAAAGGACCTGGGAACATGAGAAGCTATGCACTACTGTATTCGTCTCATCCAATATATTCTTATCTCTTGCATTTCTTGCTTTGTTATCAATCTAAAAAAAGAATCCAACAATAGCGATAAAGCAATTTCGTTACAATTGTCACTGATTTTGGAGGATAAAATAGCAACTCTAACCACATCTTGTTTAGCTTTTAATTCTGAGAAGAATATCTGGGTTTAGGCTGCAGTAAACACTTCTTTATAGGCCTTCATGTTCAGAATTTATTCTAAGAGCTGCTTGCACTTCATAGTGAGATCTAAGCATAAATTAGTTTTTTCAAATGTTTCAAACAAATATTTCTCTATATCCAGCATTACCAGGCTTCTTGCCTTTATTCCTCATGTTGTCATGATTCTTACCTGCTGCATCTTACTATACAAACAACCTTGTAGATTGTGTTGAGCTTTTTATCCGAGACTCACAGAATATTCTGAGTTGGAAGGAACCCATTGGGATCATCAAAGTCCAACTCCTGGCCTTATGCCTGTGTAATAGAGAAGACGTGGCATTTCACAAACACACTGTCTTATACTTGTTAAGAAAAGAAATTATATGTAACATTTTATATCTTAGAAAAAGCACAGATCCCTGCTGAATGGCTCATAAGTGGGAGAGGATTATGTGGGGAAGGGGAAAAGGGAATAATAGTCAAACTTGATATGGAGAACTGGGTACAGGTGGATCTATTGTCTAGCTTGGATGTGTCTGGAGATAGAAATCTGAATCTAGGCATGAGCGTCAGGTAACAGAGATCTTACTTGACCATTTTTAATGCATATTTTTATGGTTCCATGAAATCCCCATGAAAACATTGCACCCTGGTAGCCCGCTCCTTAGCATCAATGACCTACTCCAAAGCCTGGGTCTGGACTATAAGCAGACTTTCCAGTAGTTTCCTCAGTGACTTTCCTAAGGCTTGACAGCACAGAGAGAAGCTTTAGAGACTGAAGTGATAAAAACAACATTATGGTTTCAATGTCTACTGGAGTGAGCAAACTACTAGATACCTTTCATTACCTTTCAGAATATGTAGAACAAACTAATATTTAACTGCAGGGATCTCAGGTCAGCAGTTTGACTAGAGAACTGATTTCCTGGAAATTATTTGACCAAAGGAGCTGCCTCTTTTCTTAATTCTGATGAAAACACCTTCTATTGCATATTTTACAGTAGCAACACCTTTGCAGAAAGGGTCTGTAAATATTTTTTTCTAGCACAGTCTCTCAAAACAGTACAGTCCAACATTTTCCCTGGGTTAATTTAGTTTCAGCTCTCTCTCCTGTGCTGGAAGCCGCTACATTTTCCCTTGAAGTCATGGACTGATTTGAAAGGTTCCCCAGGGGTCTACTGCGAGCGGGTCTTTCTTTGTTACCTGATCCTGGAAGAAGGAGTGTTCTCTGTGTCTGCCAGGAACAACTTTCTCAATGCAGTGCTTGGCACTCCCAGGCCCCGGCTGACCCTTGCAGCTTGGCTGAGAGCATTTAGCACCATGTCAGGGTGCACCTCATGGGAGGAGCCTTAGACTGATGCTTGCATACTTTACCTCCAGAGAAAGAATGTGAGCTGAATTTGTCAACTTCTTTTAGCCTCAACTCTAGCATTGAAAGATGATGGGGAAAACTGATGCAAGCTTATTTGAGCAAGAGAAAATCTTAAATTTTTAATATTAGGGTTGGAAACAAAACAGCAAAAGTAAAAAACATACCAGCAAAACATAATTCTAACTCACCAACAAAGTTTCAAGTCTCATGTCTATTTCTGCAGAGGAATTTCAAATTTCAAAAGACGTGTAGCAGCAGGGTCTTCCTCTGTCCCATTCTATGCAAATTAGGAATTCATTGCTTTCTTGGGGACATCTGTAAAATTCTTCCAGTTTTTCCAAGGTTGCTGCAACATTTTAAGCCTATGATACAAACACACAAAGGCTATAATAAAGAGAATTAAATGTATTTACTTTCTTTACACGAAGCTTATCCTTATCTTTCAATGCTACGTTTTGTATTGGAGCTCTGCCATAAGTACTTTGCTCCCATTTGTTGTTGGCTTCAGTTTGCGGGACTATTCAAAAGCTCCAGGTAAGTGAGATTCTTAAACAGGTACTTAATTTTAAGGCAAAGAGGAGTTGTACTCCCTTGCAGTATTTTATTTTCATAGAGTTAATGTCAAGAAGCCTTCATGCCAGTCTCTCTCACTTAGTCACCTGAAATATATCCAGAAACAGTTGTTGTGGCTTGAAAACTCTTTACTAAAACATCACAGATCATGTTGAGACAAAGGACAGGGAAGTATGCCTGGGCTTCGTGTATTGAAAGCCAATACCTGCACAACTTCTTATGCCTGCCTCCACCTTATCACTTTGGGAACCATTAAACAATATCATTATAAAAATATCTGTAACAATGCTTTGAAACAGAATTTCTACCCTGAGATCAGTTTTTAAAAAGTAATTGCACTGCAGCCAGAATAGTGGTTCATGTGTTGAAAAACAAAGACATGCTTTTGTATCACATAGAATTAGGCCAATTCTATAATAACATATGAATGGAATAATGCTCAGCATGGGTGAATGCCAGAGCACCAAAATGCCCAGCCACAAAAGGAGGCAGCCTCTGTTCTCCCAGGAACAGTGTGCCTTTCACTACCTAAACTACATTGTGGGCGCATTGAAGAAAGACAGTGACCCCACTAAGACCCTTCACTGTTTTTCAGCCTAACCAAGACACATAGACTCAGCAGGTCACTTAGCATAACCAAGCCTGCAGTTCTCAGTCTCTCTAGAAAGCAAAGTATCTTGTAAAGAAACAACTTTTCATCTCTTACTCACCTCCCATATAAGTAGTTTCACAAGTTTGTTAAAACACATATATTTTAAATTTTGAGTCTTTACAAGAATGGAGCAAATTCAAAATATTGTTTTACAGTCAGTCACATCCCAGGGTGCTGGCTGGCCATGTGCTACCATGTACTGCAAGAAGAACTAATCTGGAAAATGTCACTTCCAGCAGTCCTTAGGGGAGGCTTCACTCTGTTGGGGTCAAACAGTTTTTTCTAGCACCAAGCAGATTAGGTGTGCTGGAGCATGTCATGACTCTAGTAATTACCTTGTTTTTTGCAAATTTCAAACATCTATATATATGGATATATTGTATCATCAGTGTGATAATCCAGAATATGGCTTGTGCCTCAATTTCTACTTTTAAGGAGCTACATTCCTACACCTGTGTGTAAAGAAGAAACTTTTTTCAGGAAAGTGAATTCACTCTGTACTCTGAGGCCTTATCTTGGTATTACACTTGTAAATTATGTCACACATTTCCATAATACCATCTCCTAGAAAGTACTTAGTATCTTCTCTTAGCTCTAGAAATGTCTCTAGCATACCAGACTTGGTAGCAGAGTCACGTCTGATTTTATCAGGGCTCCTCATTTGCCATGTTTTCTCTTTTCTCTCCTTTAGTAGGCCTGAGATAGCCCTCTTCCAGTAGTGGTTTTAAGTGGCTTCCTAAGAAAGCCCTACTCTGGAAGAGGGGAAACTGGATTACCCCACACATCTATACAATCCTTCTCCTCAAAGATCTCAGTGTAACCAGTGAACAAAAACAGAAAACCGAAGCAGAATGCTTGATTTTTCTTTCCCTCCACACATTTGTATTCAGCAGAACTTAAACACCTCCTAAATCCCTTCTGAATAATTAACTTGAAATGTTTATCCTTTGACAAAAAAGCACAAAATAACTAGGAAATACAAAGTCCTGAAACCATTCCCAGAGGCCACTATTGCATACACTGCCTACTTATTTCAGTTTCTTTATGCCAGGCAAGATCCTGGGCTTTCTGTTCAGGGCACAGGAAAACACAAAAGGCACTCAGCTTTCCTTCCTCATGGGAATGGGAATCTCAACAGAAGAGAAAGAGGACCAGTTCACTGTGCAGGAAGTTACTTTAGCTTCCAGTGAAAGTAATTCTCCAGTGCATGCCAAGAGATGTTCAGCATAGCTGGAGTTCTCTTTTCATTTAAGGAGCAAGTGTCAAAGCAGTACTCACTTTTGATTTTCATTTTTAGTAAGCTTATGATTTTTATGATGATGAATCCCCATAATCTATGAGACTACCTTCTTATGACACAAGAATCCCTGTTATCCTGGCCTTTGTGTAACTATCTGAGCAAGACCCTAAATAGTAAAGGCTGAAAACACAACGTACATAACAATGTTATGCATCCAAAATTAATAGGCTGAATGTGTTGGCTTCGAAAAAAAACAGAGGCTAACCTACTGAAAGCCCCTGGAGATCAATAAAAGTAGAAACAAGCTATAATGATACCACTGACCCAGGAGCCTGAGCTAGTTGAGACACATTACTACTGTTAATATTTTATTCTTAAAAAGTCAACTGATTGAGAGTACGCAATGGAATGCTTAAGTTTAGGTACCTAACAAGAGAAAACAGACTAGAAGAAAAATTTCTAATTGTATCTTAGGAGTAAATTAAAAGAAAATACAAGAATGAGCCCAGCACTTAACCAGAAAAGGGAAGAAAGTAATGAACAGAGAAATTCAAAGTCTTTTTTATTTCGAGTATCACAAAAAATATGGTTAAAATAATAAAAATTTAAAAACAGATGTAAAAACCCAGGATCAAAAACCTTTGAGAATTTTTTGGATATGCTCAAATTTGGATGGTCCTGATGAAGTGTATTATAACAACCCCTAATCCTGCAGTGATTTTCTTCCAGAAATTATGGCAACCAAGGGAAGCTGATGACATAGATATTTCCAAATTTGCAAAGGGTAGAATTGGATTATAAAAACATGTCATTTTGATAGCCTGGAAAAATCAGAAGCAAATTATTAAAAACAGGTTTTCAGTGTTCAAAGAATAATTATGTAGCAAGAAAAAAGACAATTGATTTTTCAAGAATTAAATACATTAGTCCACTGCAATTTCTTTTTTTCTCCAGAGAAAATCATGTAACATACAGAGAAAAGAGCAGCAGCAGGATGTATCTTGACTTCTGGCCTTTGAGATCTTTCCACATGACATCGTCTCTCAAGGAAGTCATGTATAGATGATGGGTTTGGCAGGTTTACAGCTAAAAGTGCACATCTGCTCCTGGGCCATTTGTCAGCCATTTCTTATTATGTCACGTTCCCTAGGGCTCTGTTCTGTGCCCAATAACCTTTAGTATTTTGTAATAGTTTGGATGAATAGGTTTTAAATAATTTGGAAAATACTTTCATTAAAAACTGAATGAATGGATATTGTAGGCAAGGTTCACTAAAGATGATTGTGACCACCTAAAGGATCACTTCATATGAAAAAGTGAATTCCAATGAAGGTGAAATGCAGTATACTACTTGGGGGATTTTCATGCAAAAAAGAGCATTAACTGATTGGTAGCAATAACATGGAACGGGCCTAGAAGTTAGAAATCTTCACAGGCAAAATCTGAATCAGCTGTGTCATGCTGTTGTAAAAAGACATGTTGTCTGAAGGTCACTGTTCTGCTTTATCTGTCATTGGTGAGAACTTACCTTGAGTACTATATTTAGTTGGACCATCATATTTTAAGAAAGATGGAGTTGAAGAAAATCTAGAGAAAGTCAGGAAAAAGAGTTTTGCAAAAGAGGACCCATAAAAAGTTTGGAAAGAAACTGTTATATTTAACATACATATAAGTAAACTAAAGGAGGAAGGATATGAAAAGCTTTCCAATCCTGTAACAGTTCTTTGTTTCGATTTGTTTTGTTAGCAGAATAATTCTGTTTTGTACTCCAAGTCCACGGAGGGTAGGGAAACAAGTAAATAGATTTATTTGCTATGTTCATAGATTAATTTGCTATGTTTATTTATTTTTATATTTGGAAATACTTTCAAATTTTAAGGTGAATAAAGAATTAGAAAACATAGTCCATGGAGATTGTGCAATCCTAGTATCTGTAGGATTACAGTTATGTTTAAATAAACCTAGATTGTGCAATCCTAGCATCTATAGGATTACAGTTATGTTTAAATAAACCTAGATTGTGCAATCCTAGCATCTATAGGATTACAGTTATGTTTAAATAAACCTAGATTGTGCAATCCTAGCATCTATAGGATTACAGTTATGTTTAAATAAACCTTTCTCAAGAACTCTTCACATTCTCTTGATCATGCTGGAATAAAGGTACCTTTTCTCAGCCTTTGTTTCTGAGGAAAATTCTTTTCATGTTCTCTGTATGCAAACAGTTCCCAAGCCCTGTAAGATCACCATGCTTCATTCAGCCCTAAGCACAGACCAATACCTGTTGGATGTAGGCATGGAGTTTGTCCAGCCAGTTCCCTGTAGATCATTGCCTTGCTGCAAGCATAGGCAGACTGGTGAATTTAACAGCCAGGAACCCTCTTTTGCCAGCCTCCTTCAGACCCAGCTGTAATCCCCCACTTTATAGAGGGCCACCCACAAGGCTCTTTCATGGCTCTTATAACCCCATTTGCCAGAAACATATAGTTTCTTGTGCCAACTCTGAGCCTTTCATCCCAATATCCAAGACACTGATCTGTGTTTTTGCAGCCAGCTCCCACTCTATTTAACTTCTTCCTGCTACTCCAAAAGCCACATAGCCTCTGGCTTTCTGCAACTGCTGGTGTCCTTTCTGAGCTGGAAAATTGTCTCATGGATATGCACCAAAATTGAATTAAATGAGCCCTATGGCTCACTGGTCATCTTGTTGAGTGATTTCAGGGAAAACTGTTACCATGCAGATTAGAATTTGGCTGGGCTGAGAAACTGTTCTGGCAGGATAAAACAGTTCCTGCCAAATTTGACATCCTAAATCTGTTTATTGAAAAAAATTCTGAATTTTAAAGAGCATAAGACTTCAGCTTTGTCCCAGGTTAGTTTTTTAATACTTTCTTAGAGAAGGGGAAGCATCTCCAACTTCATGTTCAGAATTGCTCCTAAACTACAACCAAAACAATCCTTGAAGCACTTTTATTATATTATACCTACAAATACTTATATTCTTGCTTTCATATAGTATTCATATTTGGACATGTCCAAAACATTTTCTGTGGCTGAACTGAGCCCTAAGACAAGAATGACATAACCCCGTGTTTCCAAAGTGTCAATGGCACTAACACCACTCAGCAATTTCTTGTGCTTTTCAGGTGCAAAGTGAAGGATATGATACAAAGAATGCAGATTCACACAACAGCCAGAATTTCCTAAACTGAAAAACAAACAAACAAACAAACAAACAAACAATAAAACAAACAAACAAAAAAACCCCAAAATAAAAAGAAGTCTTGAAAAAATTACTGCTTTGATGTTAAAAATAGATGGTTTTTTATGCAGCAATACCAAAAACAGATTCTTTGGAAAAATATCTTTAGAAAGTTATTAATTCAGATGTTTTATTTCAAGTGCTCCGTACAGGCGAAATTTCATTGAAGGCACTACAATTTTGTAAAGGATGTTTCATTTCTTGAACTTAAACAGATGCTTCTTATAAGAGGTCAGTAAGCAGAGATGCTGAGCAATGACATTATGAAAATCTGTCTTTTGTTTGAAAATTGAGGTCCTTGTGTTTCTAAAGGACTTCGTGTGTAGAGATGCTGTAAAAAATAATGTTTGTATTATTTTTTAAAAAAATAAGTACTAGTAAAGAAATTAAAGTAGAAAAAGAGAGTTAGTATACATCCTAGAGATGTTTTTTAAAAAAAGAAATATTTTGCTGTTATTTTAAATTCAAATAAACAGCAGGGCAGGGAGATTGAGGTGGGGGAAAGGATTTTTAAATAGAGTAATGCCTGTGAGTCAGGAAAAAATCCTTTAAAATAGGTAAAAAATTTAGGATAGTGTGTTCAAACATGGGTAATTGTGATAAAGCACCAAAATAGACACATTTTGGTTTTAATCTCTGTGCTTGAGAACTGTAAATCACTTTTGTTGGAGGAAATAGCTGGGGAAGGTCTTATATCAGAGCTCCATTTCTACCCACCCCAGAAGTTTCCAGCCTTGCAACAAATATAACTGAACATGACATTCATCATTTTTGCTATCACTTCAATCAGCAAGAAAGCAAAAGCACTAGAAAGCAATCAGCTGCTAATACATTGCCCTCTTCTCTCACTCCTGGTTTTGCATTCAAATGTCTGTGTATAAAGCCTTGATTTCTGTTCGTCACTGGCTTGAAATAAGGATGACTCCACCAAAATCACTGGCGTGAGACTCCTTCAGCTGAGATGGGAAATAAGTCTAGTATGACAGAATATCTACATATATTGCAAGTTTTACATGCAGAGTAGAGTAAATAAGAAGTTACAAACCAGCAACTGTTGCTGAAAATCTTTGAAAATTAATTGGGGAGAAAAGGTTGGTTGAACTTCTATAATTACAGAGCTCCTCCAACCTACCTGCTGTAATGTATGTGTTTTATAGAGTTTAAATCTTTAGCCTTTTCCAAAATGAAAAGAGAAAAGGAAAAATAATTCCACCAAATCATATGAGGTGTAACCTATCTGAAAACTGAAAAGTCCTTTCCATATTCAATTCTCCAGCATCTTACCTCTTCTTACTCTTCACTGCATGTGAGAATAATCACACATTCACTGAAACAGAGGAAATACTTTTTTCCCCTTATATAACTTGATGATATCTTCTAGTTCTGTTAATGTGATTACATATATGTGTTTGTCCTTAACAGCTAAAATCTTAGATTTTGAGGTGGGAAGGTGAGCAAGGGAGAGAAGGGAGAATTAAGGGGTAGTGGTAATTGTGAGGAACTGTGAACAAAGATTTTATGCAGAGGCTGTGCAACCATTCAGGTTTTATTCCTGGAAAAGCAAGAGGACTAGTGCAATCCTCAGCTAACAATTATTTTTTTTTTTTGTGAGACGATAGAGCAAGTCCTCTCGTGCAATACAATTCAAAGTAACGATGCACACGTGCTCACAGACACGCATTCCAGTCTTTTCTCATGTGTCACATACATACATTTAATGCAACATAAGCTGGTTGCAGCAAGCCCAGGAAGCCCACACCAATTTCACTTCTCTATTCCTCCTTACAATCCAGTTTGAGACATCTGAAAATTGAAAAGGGAACCAATATTGTTTTATTAAAAAGAAAAAAAAAAAGTAAAATGTATAAATCTTTTCCACGTGGTAGCAGTCTTCAGTTATCCAAGTTTCAATGGTGTTTCCACCAGAAGCTATTGACTATAAATGAGGCATCTTTAAGGATTCTGTTTTCTGAAAGACTACAAGCAGCTCACAGCATTAGAGTATGATGGTGTCTACACTGTCACATGTTTCATCAAGGCCTTAGAGACTCCCTACAACCCAAGAGTCAGTCGATTTAGTTTGCTAAGTCAACGGTTTTACCCTGTGCAAATGTTAGAAGCCACAAAACGATGTAAAATTAAATGATGGACTCAACTCTACAATCACAATTTGGATGAGGTTCTTCTCACATATTTCTGTGTAGAAGTCAGGATCTTGAGTCTACTGTCTCTGTATGGACATGTAATGCCATCTGAGCTGCCCAAAGATGCCCTGCCTGGCTCTTAGCTTCCACTCCAGAAAGTTTCCCATAGATCTGTGCCACATCTGCCACATTAAGTCCATATACCCTATGGCACTAGACACTGAAATTCGAGCAAATTATTTGACCTCTAAGGTCTTGACAACTAGAGCTAACAGAATTTCATTTAGACTATGTTTCTAATTAATGGAGACAAACTTTCGTTTATCAGAAGCTGTTTATCATATTTTAAGAGGAATGGAGTGAAGTAGCCACCATTAAGATAGACAGTGTGTTTCTGTGTTGACTACAATCTGTAAGACATCCATTGCCCAAATATTCAACAGCTGGAGTCCTGTTCAGATTCACTCAGTGGTCTCTATAGAGCAATTCAGATTACATGTCTACATGTGTTGATAGCACAAATTAAAAATATTAATTTAAAATATTAATATTTGTGATTTTTGTGATATTTAGTACTTAAATATTACAAGGGGAATTCAGTCATTCATAGCTTATGAAGTCTGCATGTGTGTTATACATGTGCTATACACATCTCACTTGTAATATTTAAATATCTGAAGTTAGGAGAGATAATTCTCAATTTCTTCTTGGAAGCTTCTTAATAATCCAGATCAGTAAGTCTATGTGAATGCTGAAAGGCACTGTGAAAAAAATGAGGCCTCAGCTAAGAGGTCATCCTGAATGCTTGGGCCAGAGATACTGCTCTGGTGTCACTCCTTTCCTGACTGTGGAAATGTTCATAAGTGTACAATAAGTGTATATTACTGGAAATTTTCCTTATTACTGAAAATGAATCCACATTTATGTGTGAGTGTTGTCTCGAGTTAATGACATTTTCATTCATTCACTCAAAAATTTGAAAAGGCAGCTAGCACTACTTAATTGATTTCTTAATAATATCTGTATTAAGATTTTGCTGGAATATTACAGAAAGATCCTGCTATTCAGTAGAAGGAGGATAATACACAAGGCAGTCACTGCAGTGAAATATGATCAGATTCTGGAAAGGTTTAAGGGACACTTCTACAAAGAAAGGGAAAAAATCTCACTGGTTAGAATAATTGGCTATAAATTCCACAGTATTAAGGGAAGTGAGGTTTTTGGCATGGTTTAACCCCAGTTCATTCACCACTTCTTCCTCCCCTGGTGGGAAGGAGAATAAGAAAAAAAAAAAAAGGAAACCTGTGGGTTTTGGCCAACTCCCTCCAGCTTTTACACTGGGCATAATGTTGTATGCTAAGGAATATTCCCTTGGCCATTTCAGGTGAGCTGTCCTGTCCGTGCTCCATCCCAGCCGCTTGTGCAACTCCTCACTGGTGGAGTACAGAAAACTGAAAAGTCCTTGATTTAGCAAGACCCAAAACATCATTGCATTATTAACATTGTTCTTGTACCAAGCCCTAAATACAACTACTAAGAAGAAAACAAAACAAGCTCTATTCCAGATGAAACTGGGACAGTTTTCAAAGAAGAAATATATTTTCTCTCATAGTGGCCAGTAAAGAGTTTCAAATAGTTTGTAAAAATGCCACGGATGTCACATGTCATACTATACAAGTTACGATATGAAATACTAACTTTAGTATTTAGTATTTAGTAGTTAGATAAACCACATGGTTTATCATGTGGTATTGCAATATTTGCATGTTGGAGAACAAGAATGAATCAAGCACATTACATAAGACAGAAGTCAACTCCTTATACAAGACACGCTGAAACACAACCAGCCCAACCCAGGAAAACCTTTTGATCTCCCTATGAAAACAAAATAAGAAAGTTGCTCAGACAAGTTATGCATGTGTTATTTATCAGTACAGCCTGCCTGGGCTTACCGAAATATAGCAATTGCCTTGTAGAAAAGGATCTGATAAGTAGACATTTACCTTTTAATACAAAGACTGACTTCTTTAAAAATGATCATTCTCAAAACAAAGTCATAAGCAACCAAAACATATTTGTTTTTTTAGGAAAGCAATAAATGTCATCATTTGACTATCTGAAACTAATGATTTTTTCCAGTGATAATCTGTGATATCTAGAAAGACTGAACTGTGTTTTTATTGAGAATTACTCATAAAAATATCTCAGATAAATCTAAGTAGCTAATCCTCAGTTAGTAATTAGGGGGTTTTAGCTTTTTTTCATAATCAGGTAACCAAAAATTATGAGCCCTTTTTCTTTTTCAAATTAAAAATGAAAGATTTTTGCAATTCAAATTTATTCACCAGATACTTCTTGTAAATAATTTTTAAATGTAGACCACTGACAGGAATATGCAAACTCTGACTGTGTTCAAACATGCTGATCACGTGATGTTCCTTTCTTCCCCAAGTTTGATGAGTAAAACATGGAAATAGCTTTCTTCACAAAAAATCATGCATTTATTTGTTAATATTTTATTAGAAATCCATTTTTAAAGTGATCATTCCTGTTTGAAACTGTATCCATGGGAAATAAATAAAAGAACAATTAAGCAAAGCATCTTCAATCTGAAATGTTTAATGAATATGCATAATAGTTTGGGTGCATCTTTGTTCAGTTCTTGTAACTGAATTCAGCCAAAACCAGTGAAAGACAGCAGTGAAAGAGGCTGTCATTACATTACACTCCTGTTGATTTTAGTCACTCCATTTAATTGCCGCGATGTTTCTTGGGTATGTTTACTATAAAACATTGAACTGAGGAACTGCATATATCCAGCTTGGCTCAGTAAAATCATTCTTGTGCTGGTGTCTCAAAGGACCCATAAAGACTGACATTTGCAAAACCCTGCTCCTCACAGCATCACAGTAATCCACCAGTGACCTATTTTTGTGTTGTGTTACTAAAAACAGGACTGTCTTTCATCATACAAAATAGGCATGTTTACTAAAAAAAAGATATGTTAAATGACAGTTTTCAACCTGTCTCTAATTACCTCTTAGACCATGGATGATGCTGTAAATCCTGCCTGCCAATGGGATTGTATTCCCTTTGTACAGGCATGTCTTCAGTTCTTAACCAGTTTTGAAGTAGAACATAGCAATGCGGAAGATTAAGTAAGGTATAAAAAAGCCTTAGAAATCTCTCACTAGATTTTTTTAAATGACTTCAATAGGAACCAATAAGAAGGAATCAACATATATTTTCTGAAAATGAGAATGAATGTTTTTGACATAGCAATGGAAACACATGAAACCTTGTTATTTATATAACTCTTACCATTGCTTTCAGATCACTCCCTGAGCAATTCAACCTAGATAATGCTATACTACCAGCAAAGAACTTGCTGTCTAATACGTGAAGCAATTATAATTCAGTAAGCAGTTTGATACAAAATGGTGGCAAAGGATACAATTACAATCCTTCTTCTGGTAGCATAAAGAATTTAAACTATGGTAAACTGAAATAAAGAAATAGAAAAAATTTACAGATTTGGCAAATGAATTTATAATGACTTAGAAGCACACAGCTGCTTCTATATATCTGTTTATAACCTAACCTAGACACATGGGAGGTGTAGTCTCAGTCCCTTCATTTATCTTTGGAGACAGATATTTACTAGGAATCAGTTGATTTTTTTTTAGTTTTATTATTTTTAATTTTTTTATTTTTTTTTTAGCAGGAGTAGGATTAGTTCAGGAAGGGATTTCCTGTCTGTTCAGAAACCCTATGTCATCACTTACTATGTTGAGTTAGAATAGCTTTTCTCTACAAGCAACCTTACCAATTACTAACAGAATTAAATGTTCTCTTTCAGCACCTCCATTATTGTAACTGAAGAGATAGAAGTCTGCAGTCTTCCTTCTCAGATCTTCTTTTGGTCAGTAAAAGAAGTTATAGATTTGTCCCTTCTGTACCACTGTATTTATGTTTATAAAGGCTTTTGGAAACAAACTAACATATGTTCCTCCCTTGTAAATACTCAAGCTCAGCCACCTCTGCCTCATCTTTTCTAAATCTTCAGTACTTCATAAGTACTGAAATAGCTTAATAAGCCCTGAAATAGCTTCAACATAATACACTGCACGGTTAGGCTTTGCAGAGCCAATCCCTGTTTCTGACTCCATCAAAAAAACCATCCCAACACAATAAGTATCTATGGTAAAATAGCTGACTTGCTAAATGAGTGGAGAGAAGTGGACATTGTCTACATTCACTTCATCATGCTTTGAACACCATCTTCCATAAGATTCCCTTAGAAAAGATGATGTAATATGTACAGAATGAGCTGACAGCGACATGACTCAATACTGCTTGAGTGGCTGAGCTCAGAGGGTGTCAGTGGTAGGAAGTCTATTTGAAAGCAAAAAATTAGTGACGTACCCCACACATTGATAATGGGTGCAATACTTCTCAAGTTTTTCATTCATGATCTGGAGGATGGGACAGAGTGTACACTTAACAGTTTTGCCTATGACACAAAACAGGGAGAAGTGGCTGATATACTAAAAGGCTGGGCATTCATTCAAAGTGACCTCAGTGGGCTGGAGAAATAGGTTGACAGAGACTTAAAGTTCAGCAAGGGAAAATGCAAAGTTCTGCATCTGGGGAGGAACAAGCTCAGATGCCAGTACCTGCTGAGGGCTGCTGGCTGGAAAGCAGCTTTGCAGAAAAGGACCCGAGCACTGGCACATGTTGCCCAGGGAAGTTGTGGAGTCTCTCTCCTTGGAGATACTCAAAAGCCATCTGAACACAGTCCTGGGAAACCTGTCTTAGGTGACTCTGCTTGCGTTGGGATTTTGGACCATGATGACCCCTAGATATTCTTTCAAACCTCAACTGTCCTCTCACTATATGAAAATATTGAAGAAAGAGGCAAAAAGAGTTATGTCACTGACTTAAGTAGGAGAAGAGTACACATTATGGGTATTTGAAATATATTTCAGTATTTACCAGTCCCAGATGAAAGGAATAAATGTCCACTGTCATCTACAAAAGCAAATTATTTTCTAACAGATATTCTAAAACAAGTGCAGGATTTCACATTATTTATTCACATCTTAAACAAACAAAACACAAAACAAAACAAAAAAAAGCTGTCTCTAGCAGAAAAAGACAGAAAATGCTGATGTGTATGAAAAAGAATATAGTGGTGGTTGATAGGAAAGGTGTTAATGTGAATGTTTTGGATGTATTATGAAAACTTTTGGGAAAGCATGTAAAAGGGTTTCTTTACTGTTTTTCAAAGCAATAAATGAAATGTGGTTATTAAGAGATTTTGTGGTAAATCTTGTGATGTATAAGTAAACAATCACTGCCTATGTTTATTACAATAAAAACATCTATTTAATTACTCAGAAGAAACTACTGGATTAAGGGATTTAAAACTACAAACATATGCAAAACTACATAAGAATCTGTAGAATATGTCTGAAGGTAGATTGTAAATTTGGGATTATCCATGTGTGCCATGTCCAGGTTGAACCTTGACTTGAATATGGGATTCTTTTTTGCTTGCGTACCAGAACAGTATCTTTCTCTGACTGTTCTGTGGCAAACCAGAATGCGAGTGGGCTCGATTTCTTCAAAGGGAGAACAGCTGCCATTGATAACTACCATAAGTAAAAAATAGGATACAAGAGGAGAAGCAACACTGGACAGCAGGTAAGGGACATGAATTCATAGAACACAAATTTATATCTACGGTTACATTCAAAATCATCCTCATGCAGATTGAACTACATGGATTTAATTTTTCCCCCTATTTAAGGTTTTGCAGCTCACACTGAAGTGATATGCTTTTATAAATCTCCTGATATTGCAGTCAGATATATTTCAGGGTGGGGTTGTCATTAGCGAATTTTCAATCCCCAAAGTTTACATCCCCATCACGTTACTAAACTGTAGCCTCATGTAGTTTGCCATAGCAAGTGAGTGAAGCCAAGAAAGAAGTAAAATTCCTTATTTGAAAGTAAAGGGGAGCCATGAGTGTGGTGGGAGCTTGCACATTAGTCATGAAGGACTCTGGATTTCTCAGAGGACACTGAAGCATATCCAATGAAGAGATGAAGAGAAAGCAAATGAGGCGGGGGAATTCTAACAGGTGTGTTATTATTTTTTCTTGATCTGTGTACGTTTGTGATACACAGAATATAATTATGTTTTGGGAACCTTGTAAGCTCTTGTATCTGCTTATTTTCACTTATCATGGTGTGCTCAAGAATAAACCCAGGGTGGGAGTCTTGGATAAGGAAGCGCAAATTGCTTCATTCTCTTCTTACCAAGAAAGCTTAAGAGCACACATGATTAAAGTTAAACACTGATGTGTTATCTAGTTAGAGGAATCATTCCCAGGTTTGTAATTCTGTGTGAAGGGAGCATTCCACACCAAGCTATGAAAATAGGTTGATAGACTTTGATACTGGAGGACTCCCAAGTTATGTAAGCAGAAGGATATAAATTCTGTTCCATGACATCAATACCAAATTGACATCACTTATCCAGAATGACAATCAGGGAAGAATACAAAATAGAAAATATATTGTGCAGCGTGATTAAGGTTGATGTAAAATTTTTAGAATCAGGCCTCTGTTTACAAACTCTCAGGAAGAAAATGGTTTTGTTTCCCTCTGCCCCGTAGAGGTACCTCTGTGAAGATTTGGGCATTGGTTTTAGCGGCAGCAATTGCAACACTTTACAGAAAATGTTTTTCATTGTCCGCTATAAAAAGCACATTACCTGAGAAGATAACTGTATCATGTTAACAATCAAAAGTAATTTACTTCATGGGCTTTCAGCATCACATTTAGATGTCACTGCACCACTTACTGCATACTGATGATTAATTATGCTTAACATAATTGATGATTAACAGTTGGCAAAAAATATGAAAATGGGGAAAAAAAAATTCAAATGTTCTTCAGTGTTATACTTTTGGTAGAACAGAGGACTTACTCAGACTTGAGAATAGGGTGTAAAAGAAGATTCAGACCCTTAATCCTTGCTTCAGACAGTATGCAGGCTAAACCAAACAGGAGAGTGGAGATGCTGTGAACTATTACACAATGTTTGTATCTTGTATCCAAGACACCGTGGGAAGAAGCATAACACCCCTCCCTGAAGGGTCTACACTCTCTCCAGAAGCACTAGTTAACTCTCAAAACAGATGTGTCTAGGTAAGTCAGCTTTTTAGAAAGACACATTACAAGATAAAAATACAGACCTGGGCAATAGAAATATAATTTAACTGTACAGATCTGTATGGCCCAATTGGCCCTCAAGACACGAGAATGGGACCAAGAAAATGCAGTTTCAGGCACTAGAATGCTTTGCCTTTGCAGTACACCCATTACTGCACAGTTATTCATAAAAGCTGCTCTTGGTTTGTGGCTTATAGAACATTTCAGGTGTGTTTAAAATTCATTGTGTAAGATCTTTAAAAATCTTTGCACATACTTACAGTTTTGCTGCACAAAGATTTGCTGTTGAATGTAATTCTAGGTCATAGTACTTACACTCACTTCAGCCCAGGTCAGAAGAGAGAGAATGAACATGGACACATAAGTATTATAATGAAAACAGATCTTAAAAAAAGTAAACTTGATATTATTTATTTGAGGCACAGAGACATTAAATATGAAAATAGAATCTTTCAGGACATTATAAACAATTAGGAACAAGGTTAACATGGAAATCACTTTGGAAATGCAAAGATAGTTAAAGTAATATCAACGTTTCAGAGAATGTTTATAGATGGAATATTTACTACAAAACGTCTATATTTCTTTCTTTGTAAGTCTTTTTTACTTTGCAAGCTTTTTTCTAGCATAAAGACAGTGGGGTTTTGTTTTATTCCATGTTGCATCATTGAGTGTTATTTGATACAGTGTTACAAAGTCTGTTTAGGCATTGCATACCAAACAAGGCCCTTAAGGAAGCCATGTGATTGTAATAGTATCTCTGTTGTAATTGGGTAAGTATCTGTATTTTCCTTTACATCAGCTAAAGAATCTAAATTTCCTTCTGGAATACATTTGTTGTAATTAATGTGTAAGTTTCTTGCCATTGTAATGCTATCTAATATTCTCAACATCTAGTTGGATTGTTCCTTGTTGTGTTCCACATATTCACAAGGCAGTGCTGTACTTTCAATTTTTGGTGCTTGGGTTAAGGACGACTACATATAATAAAATGGATATGCCTCACAGATGTAGCATGAAAATTACAGAAGCACAATGACCTTTTCTACTGAAGAAAAAAGAATCAATTTTTAAACCAGAGGCAAAAATATCCAAAAGATGAAGAAGGAGAGTAATTTCTTTATATACTAGCCAAGCCACTACATCAAATTTCTCTCTCTCTCAGGAATATCTGTGTTGACCAGAACTCCCATTTGTTTCCATCTTGAAGCTATAGGGGGGAAAAATAAACACAAAGGAAAAGAAAGCTAAAAATTGGTTCAAGATACGTAACAGAAGAATGGGTTTTGTTCACATCAGAGGAAATATTTGCCATTAGTTTGTGGCTAAGATTCTTCAATAGTGTTATTCACACAGGTGTAAATGAGAATGGAATTATTTTTAATGATTTTCAAAAACTTAATATCAACTCCTGATCGTTCTTCAGGAAAAGATATGTAAAAATCACATAATTTATCTAAGGATGGATAAAACTATGGGGCTATCTCACTTGCAGGTCAGTGTTTTTTTGCAGTAGTCAAGCTTAGCAGGAAAAACCAAATCCTTACCACAACAGCTTTTTTGTTATGTGGGTAGAATTATCTGGTGGTCCCTGGTAAGAAAACAGCCACATGCACAAGACTGGGCTTGACTTTTTCTTTGAAATTGCAATGTGTACTCCATTAAAACTGGTGTGCGTTATAGAAGCCTAAGGGACAATTAAAGCCCCCTTCATTGGTCTAGTCCCTGGGTGACTTCTCTGATTATTTAAAAAGCTTCTGGTAAAGCAGAAACTTCAGGTAAGAGCTGAATCTGCACTCATAGTTCTTAATTTTGCTCTACCTCTTGAGTCCTGTGTTTCATGAAAAATACGTATTATCCAAATTCTCATGTTTTTTAAAAATTTGGTGGCTCAGTACTTTTTACAAGCAGCTTGTGAGCATCTCTCTTTACCATAATGTTAATTTCATAGCAAATTACCATTCCAGGCAGCATTAAAGCAGGCAGTATTTTCTTTTCCCACCCTTTCATCTTTTTTTGCACTTATTGTGAAATATGTTCTAGATGAGAGATGAGACAGGTTCTGCTGCTTAAACATGCTTAAATGAAGCATAATTTTCTTCTTGGGCATTGTTATGTTCTTTGTGCCTATTCAGTGATACCCCAGGGTTCTCTCAGTGACAAAACAGTCTGTGGTCTGGCAGGCTTCTCTTTGAAAAGGAATAGGTTACTTCAAGAAGGAAAATGCTGGGAAAGAAAAGAATTTGACAAGAAAAAGCTTGTTTCCTATAACTAAGTTCAAATTGCTTAGGCTTTGCATACATCTTAAAATTATCCTGGATTGAGATGGGATACACACACACGCACACACACACACACACATACACATATATATTCATGACAACTGAATTCAGTATAAGTTTAAGCACAGACCTTTCTCAGAATGAGAGTACAGGTTCCTGGTATTATCTACTTTGAAAACACTTTTGAGTTGGAATAAGTGTCTTAATTTGGATTTTTTTTTAAGGTAAGCAATCACAAAGCAAGTTTGTGTAGACAGACATTATATATATCTGTTTCTGAAAATAATTTGTTCTTGATTAGAAACAGTGAAATACTATGCACTATAGCTCAAGAAGCACCAGAGAGAGCAGTACAAATAAAAGGTAGAGCAAATGTGTTTTAAGGAAAATTTTATGGAATAAGTTTGAGGTTGAAAAAAACAAGAAAAAGTGTATTTTTTTGTAAGAGAAGTCTAAAGAAGATGACCTTGATGCTGAAATGTATCCAGGCATTAAACCTAGTTATTGACAATCACTGGTGTTGGGATTTAGTCACCAAAATACAAGCATCTGATGCATATGTTTGTAACTACATCTATTTACCTATGTTACTTTAACTGTACGCAGGACTATAGGAGACCAACTCCTATCTGGAGCAGCAGCTGGTAGCCAGTGCATCTCAAATGGCAATAGGTACCTCTGTTTAACTGACAGAATCTCTTTTTACATAAAGGAAGCTGTGTTGAAATATTCTGATTAAGAAATTAAGTATGTAAAGTGGTATATTGATATAGTCTAGTTTTCTTTGGAAATAAAATGCTAGTGATAATGATCCAATTTGACAAGGTCTTAGATTTCAGATGAATGGCTGATTCCATCAGTCTCTGAGTGGCCTTTGAGTGCTACACAAATTTCCCTGACCAACTCTGTTTTTCAGTTTCTGGTCTCTTACAGCTTCTCACGTCACATCTGTTGTGATTGACACTAAGATAAAGTTACAGTTGATATACTCCAGAGAGCACAGTCTGACCCAGAGTCCATAAACCACTTTGTATATCTACTTTTAAAGCCAGTCTTTATTATCTCTATCCATTCGAATGTTGAAACTGATTTACATTTAGTTATTTTTGTGCAAATACTTTTATTGATATATTGATAAAACATGAACAGACATATGAAAAAATCTAGATGCTTGAGAGATACAATGAAAGTCAGTTATGCCCTGTTATTTGAACATCTTGAAGTTACAGTGCTGTAAGTGTAACTTAAAAATTTCATACTTTACTCTAAATAATGGTTATAAAATAGACTACAACTCATCCAGTTGTGACAACTGCTGTCCTGATCAGAAATGATAGAGTTATTCTCTGTAACAAGAACTTTCATTGCTGGTAAAATAAGCTCAAGAAAGAGGCACATCTATAAGCACATCTGTACTTTCAGTGGAAACTGTGCTAGGATGTGAAAAGAGTGATGCGGATGGGGTGAGTGCTCAATGGGCAGGGTCAGCACCAGTCCCACACTGCAGACAAAACAGTGTGGGCAAAGAACAGAAAGAACAAGCAGAAGTGATATGTGCAGACACAAAGTAATGACAAGGCCTTAACATGTTACCAGACCACAGAGCCCAGCATCTGGGAAGAAAACATGGAAATGGAAGAGCCTTAATGAGACCGTGATGACCGGTTGTTTACTCAACCACAGCACAAAACTCATTAGTATCAGCTGACTGCCCCTGTGGTGTACTGCGATGGACCTCACCTAATTGCCTGAGTTCCTGGAGATAAAAGATCTCTTCTCTTGAATAAGCAATGATCTAATTAGTGCCTTTCTGTGCAGCATTTGTGCTTCTATATTTTTCTCTTATTTTGGTAACCATATTATGTGGCATTCAAAGGCAACAGCATTGAAATCTTTGGACACTTAATATAGTGTGTTAGCCTTTAAAAAAAAAAAAAAGTTTTTCAGAGATGGACATTCATGATAAATTTTAATTAATCAGGGTACAGATTTTATATTCTCCTTAGCCACAAAGGAGACACCTTAGACACAAAGGTGTTCAGGAAGCTGCAAATGAAACAGACATAGTATAGCATTTCTTTGAAAACAGTCATGCTGGTAAACTAGTCAGGGAGAATCCCACACAGACTATGAAAGAACCAGAAAGCTAGCTAAAAATAGTTTTCCCAATGTACTTGTCTTTCTCACAATAGAAGAGTAGAAGAATTTATGAGATGCCCTCTGTAAGGCTATCTACAATGAGATTCAGCTGTGAATTTAACTGAGATTCCTCAGGTGCAAAACAGGCAAATTACTGGATTGAACAATTACCACAGAGGAAGTACAGGGTGAATGACAACAATAAAAAGGGTAAAAGGACAAATGCTCTTTTAGGTGAAAGTGACTGCCAGGACATATGTNCACATGAAACTCTGTTACCTTTGCTTTGTAACTCTCATATCAGTTACTTCAGGGAGGTTTTATACTCCTAAATATGCTTGTGAATCATTGCACCTTCATTGAGCTTCAGCTTCTTCATCTATCAAAGTAAAGACTAATAGTTCTCTGGCTTGTTGGAGTGTTACAACTTAGTTCCTAAAACGCATGAGTTCCAAGGTGGTAAATTACATGGGAATGCAGAGGATGGCCATTACTTTAATTCTCTGTGCTGTGGGGCTTTTGCCTAGAGGCTTATCTACCAGAAGTATTTCTTTGATAAGTTTGTTTGAAGTGGTGTGTCAAAACGCCTTCCAGTTTGCAAGAGACTGTTTGTATGTGCTTTGGAGCATGCCAGAACACATTTGAAAAGCAAAATGCCTTTTCCAGGTCATTTCAGATCACAGAGCATCCACACAACACATAGCTGTAGTACATGCACTCATCATCATCATGGCTAGACTTTGCGAATGAAGATTTGGGAGGGTTTTCCCTATGCTTGCTGCAAGCGCGCTGATGGCAGATAAGGCCAATGTGACATAGGCAAGTCCGGTTGCAAAAGGCACAGCAGAAAGTCTCCATAGGTGGCACCGTTAAGGCACAGTTCTTTCTGCGTTGTCTTTTCTCCTCCAGGCTGATTCTGCGTGCTGTTTCAAAGGAGACAGCAGCGTTATAGATTGTGTGTCTCCACGACTCCTGATTGGAGGCCAGAGTGGACCACTGATGGTGGTCAATATGGCCAAGGCTGAGGTGTTGTTTCAGGCAGTCCTTGTATCTCTTCTTCAGGCCTCCCCTCTTGCGGCAGCCTACTTTTACACTGTCAACCCCACAGAAACTTCTATAATCTAACAGCAAGCAGAGACTGTCCAGTCCTGTCCAGTGTCCATGAAGCAATAAACACGGACATTGGCTGGTAAGGTCCAGTGGACAGAGAGTGTGGCTGACTGTGGTTGTAGCCCCTCTACAGTCCCTATACAACTTGCTCATCTGAGGTAACTATCCTTAGCTCGTGAGAGGGAAAGAGACTGTAGGAGCTGAAATTACTTGATACCCAAATCAGTTTTCTTGTATTTTCCTGAGGGTTCTGTCCATAGAATGTACACATATCCAAACCATTGCATCCCTCCCACATCTGGGTCAGAAAATCCCTTGTATTACCTCTCCCCCAATTAAACTTTACCAAGTGAATATGCCACAGGAAGATCTTTGATAACCAGATCATCTCTAAGGAACCTTCATACCTATGTGCAACTGAAGAGAAGTTCCCATGTTCTGATTCAACCTTGGCCTTCATATACCTTTAGGAATCTTCTCTTTCTCCTGATTTAGACGTGTAAGAGATGGCTTACATTTGTGAATGTGGTGCCTTTCAACTTTTAGCACTCCATGACTGTGATTCTGTATGACTGCTTCCTCTGTTGCAGATAAGTAGCGGTCTTCAAAAGAGAAAAAGTAGAAACACAGTGACAGTCTTGTCAGACGTGATAGGCTTGAGCAGAAGAGCATGGACAGCTTTTAGGTACAACTAAGTAAACTTCCTGTAGTAAGCAATACATTCTGCCAACTCATTAGGAGGTGCAACCCCATATTTGCCTTGTGAACTGTCTTTGAGTGCTAAGAATGTGAAAATGTGTATGAGTGCCATAGACACTGAAACATTTCTGGAGTAAGATTACTCAGACTTGAAATCCTCAACAAAAATGGATGAGATTCTCTTGTTTGGTTCAGAAACAGAGTATAAACCATATTCAGCCAATATGGAGACATGCCATTTTAGTAATTCAATATGGTATCAAAAGTAGGGAGAACTGGGAGATGTCTGTTTCACCCGCTCTTCATGTATCAACCCCAAGCTATTTGTTCAATGGCGTGTTCATAAAATCCTTACAACTAGAGAACCAAATCCTTCTAACCTTGTCATTGCATGTGCTCCTTTCCACTGAGATATAAACTGACAGTGGCTGATTAGCAGTGACTTGAGCTCCTATCTCTTTTATAATAAGTATAATAATGAAGTAGGGACCTCAAACACAGATTTTCTGCAAAAAGAGGGGAGAAATGGAAGGTTGTTGTCTTTTTTTTGGCATATTTGGCCAGTTGCACCACACAGTTTTATCCCTCCATCTAGAACTTACAGCATACACTTTATGTGAAAATGTTGCCAAATGCCATTGTTTCTTTATCAGACATATCCATAGAAAATTATTTGCAGCATTGTTTCTGAAGCATTGTAAAAGCTTGTGAAACATTTAGGTCTCTTCAATTCTAAGTACCTGTTTCACCAGCATTTTTCATCTGCTTCCATAGCAAGGCTTGAATCCAGGTGGATTATTGGTGGAGTTTTCTCAAAGTCTAAATCTGTGCCAGGATGAACAATGGCTAAAGACATACACCAAAATTTTCACAATGCATAGTGGATGTTGGTAACCCACACAGGACTTTGAGCAGCAACTGGAAAGCCCTGGCTGAATGATAATTAAAGAACAAGTTGAAGTTCAGTTGTGGTATTTATTCCAGCAAACTACATCATTAAAATTGCTGGTTATCTTGGAAATGGCTGTGGATTAGTCAGGCTGTAAGGCTGTCAGTATTTTTTTAAGGTAGGGCACTGAATTCATGCTTTTTTTCAGTGATGTGAGAAAAATAGAGGACATCAAAACTGTCATCACAAACAAATGAGCTGGTTATCATCTTGAAAATGGTTGTTTCGTCTCTCTGAATTCTGATCCAAGAAACAAGCTTTCATGCTGATTTCAGGTTTGAAGGCACAGATGATTTATGCCTGCCAAGGTTTTCCCAATTACCTGTCGTGTTTATGTGTCTCAGTGAATAGATTGCCAGTTTACAGCAATTGAAAACTATGTCTTTGAACCTTTACAATAAAACTGAGGCAATTTAAAAAAAAAAAAATACGGCTTACAAGAGCAGAAATTACTGCTCCTTCCCAACCTGAAATTTTTCCTTACTGAAAATTAATTGAACAATTATTTTGACCACACCAATGACACTGAAGAACAATTGTCTGCATTTCGTTGGGAAGTTTAATGAATTTCATTTTGACAATATAACTAATGGAATTTTGATTGTGTAGCATTTAGCACAGATGACATCCTCTAAGATGAATTTTCAGGAAAGGAAAAGGCAGAAGTGATTAAATTATGATGTGACCATACATTCAGTGTCAGAAGTTACCTCAGAGTCTTTTGGTTGAAAAAAGAAGAAAGTTGCTGAGCTTAATAGTAGATGTCAGTCATCTCAATAACTTCATATATTACAAAAATGTGGGTTTTTTCCATTCTAATTTGGATTGCTACCTGTAACCATGGATGACTTGAATTTGGTGTCAGTTGTTTTATCCTCTACCATAAAGCCTATCATCTCAGGTGCTTGCCTGGGAAGAAAGAAATCTTACTCTGACCTCTAAGCTGAAGTGTAGTTTGAACTCATACATCCTATATTTCAGGAAGATGTGAACATGCACTTGGAGGCCACTGATCTCAGAGCTAAAAGAAGATAAGGCATGAAGAAATGTGGTTATAATCTAATGCTTGGAGCACTCCTGTGGGAACAGAGCCCTTACATACTTGTCCCTCCAGATCACTTGTTAATCTGAAACCAGAACCTCTTCAACTCAGTGAGGTTGCTCATCAGCTGCAGTGGATTGACCTTCTACTCATTCCAAAGTTACAGTCTACTTCTGATGGGAGCCTTGTTCTGTGCTTACCCCTACAGCTATTTACAAACACATTGGGCTACAGAGGGTTGTTTGTTTTGATTTTGTGAGTTTTTTTTTACATCGTAACCCAGTGTCACATCTGCCAAACTTCTGTGCCAAAGTCCATTCTCTGTCTCTGGTTTTTGGTTTGTTTGGTTTTTTTTATTTGCCAGCATGTGAAGGCTCCTTTGTCGCTATTTGAGAAAGCTGAAGCAGTGATGAGTGCAGCAACTCTGCTTGAAGTCTAGTTGGATGCCTGTGGTGGATCTTGAAGCTAAAGTGAGTTTTCAATTTAGCATCAGCTATGAACTGTTCATGACTAAAGAGGAAATAGCAATGGAAATGAGCTTCAGTTCCCTCACTTCATCCATAACTAGCTATTGAACTTAGTGAAAGTGCAGCGCTCCAGGTCTGCCACTGTTCAACTCTGCAAGGGATTGCAAATCATAGTGATCTCATCCAGCTCAGAAATGCCACTTCCAACAAATAATGCTCTCAGTTAGGCTTATCTCCCCAGGAGGCCAGAAATTCAGATCTGTTACACTCTCAGGACATGGTACAAAGGCTCCTACTTTTAACAGGCTTCAGACAGGAACAACAGAAATACAGTTTGGTATTTCAGAGAGTGGTTTCACCTGTGTAGATGAGGAAATGCTATTTGTTTTTCATAATATTTGTATTTAAATTATGTATACTCTTAAAAGCAGCCCATTTCAGCATTTAAGCATTCTCAGTGGCTTGCAAATGAAAACAGAATAAATTAAAGCACAAAAAGCTTTCTCTTAAATAACAGAAAACAAAAAGAATAAGACTGATGTCACTGTATGAATGAGAGGTAGGATTAACTGACCAGAGAGTTAGGGGCTATTGTACTCTTTTTGTAAAGTTAATATTCTTCAAACTTTCTACCTAAGAATTTATCCAAATAATTTTGTGGATATATCTCAGAAAATAAAGTATATCTTTTCTACCAACCATAAGCAGTGTGAACTTCAGTATTTGCATGAATGACATCACATTTCAGCTTGGACACAATCATAAACTTCAAAGACCCTTCAAAGATCCTGAAATTTGTGTTAAGACAAAATCCCTATTTGAAGTTGCTACCTATAGGGAATTGGAGGATATTTATATTCTGAAAACCACGTTTAAATTATAAAAGGAGTGGCCTATTTTATGCTTGAACACAGCTCATTAGAGAAATCTCTTAATTAATATTTTTCAATCAGCTAACAGAGAAAATCAAAGCACATAGGGCACACTATAAGATCTTCATGGATTGCTAAATACTCCAGTGGACATGTGCACTGCAAATTATGTGCCATTAATAGTCTTGTGCTCATTCATCAGCATATGATTTAATAATGAGTTCAATAGTGAATTTCTGTACTATTTACATTATGAAAGAAAAAAAATACATGAAAGTAACCATAATCCTCTAAAACAGCGTCTCTGATGCTGTATCTTATCATAATTAAGATAGTATGATTTTTACATATACTAATAAATTTTCAACACCAAAATTCCTTACATAATTTTGGATTTTATCTCTGATTTATTGAATTTCATTATATGAAGCAAACTGCTACATAATCTTCTCTCATCCTGATGTTTATATGTTGTTTTTTTTCTTCTTTAATACTCCAATCTCAACTAAAAAGGATGAAAGGTGATAATAATGTGATGGCTCTTTTCTTGGGAGCTGGGCTCTGCAGGCTTGAATACTCTCAAGGCAAGTGAAATAGAAAACAACTATAGATGAGTGCCTGGTCAATAGAATATTCTATGCAGGGCAGCCTAAGGCATATTTGATTATACTACTTATGCATTTGTTTGAATACTATCCATTTTAAGTGTGCTCATTATGAGGAAGATCTTGAAGGGCATCTATATGAGAGAACGTTTATACAAAACATTCTGAAAGCAGAGAAAATAAAGACCAGGAGCATTTTGAAGAATAGAGATTCAGGCTATGTCAATTTTAAGAACAGCTACCTTAATCTAAACTTTCAGAAAAAGCTGAGATCCTGACGGTTCCAACTTAGAGACTCTGAGTCACTGGAGAATCTAGGATATGAGACAGAACATCTCCCTGCCATAGTACCTTGTTATGTGTAGTAAGTTGGTATGTCCCCACAAGGACTGAAACATGGCAGTTATTTTGACCTATTTTCTACTGTTTGACCTCCCAGCAAACAAACCCAGGGAGTGTCTCACAGATCCCTGATAGAGTGGACAAGTTGTAGCAGCAGCCTCATCAGAGTAGACCACCTCTATCCCTCTTTGAAAGATTCAAATTCCTACACTAACTTGAGCCTTTCTTCTTACACTCAGATCTGTTCTGAATAATCAACAGACTCCTTACTCTGTACAAATCCTTCATCGTTGCCTACTATCCCTGCCTACACTGTCTGATGTCACTTCTAAGTGCCACATGATCTCGCAGTCTGTCTTTTCACATTCTTCAGGGCCATCTACAGTAGAACTCCTTCCTAATGACCATCCATATGCATTACCTCTTTCCTTTACACACATTTTTATAAATGTCTACCAGTAATAGCCTGCTGCAGGAGTTATGCTCACTACAGAGTTTTTAATCATAAAATGACATCTAAACCACTCTGACTTGGGTACACCATCTGCTTACTCAGTATATTCAGTGTCTGAGCTGCTCTAGCAAATTTAGGGCCTGCCTAGGGTAGGTCATTACTCAGGTAGAGAGGCTGTGAGGGCAGGGAGATCACAAAGAATAAATCCACATCAGGCAGTCCAGCATATCCAAGCTGTCTAAAATTGAACTGACTCAAAAACTGCTGGGGTTATAGACATGTCAGAACGCTGCATCATCCAAACTTGCCCCAGTGGAAAACTATTAATTTATGTTTCTGGGAGCCAAGATAATATCTCTGAAAAACAATGAGCAGTACTATTTAAATATATTAATTTATCTAGCTGTCATCATCATGGCTAGGCTTTGCGAACGAAGATTTGGGAGGGCTCTACCCACATTTGTTGCAAGCGCGCTGATGGCTGATAAGGCCAATGCGAGACAGGCAAGTCCAGTTGCAAAAGGCACAGCAGAAAATCTCCATAGGTGGTACTGTCAAGGCACAGTTCTTTCTGTATTGTCTTTTCTCCTCCAGACTGATTCTGCATGTGTTTTCAAAGCAGACAGCAGCATTATAGATGGTGTGTCTCCACGTCTCCTGATTGGAGGCCAGGGTGGACCATTGATGGTGGTCAATATGGCCAAGACTGAGGTGTTGTTTCAGGCAGTCCTTGTATCTCCTCTTGGGGGCTCCTCTTTTGTGGCAGCCAATGGTGAGTTCACTGTAGAGCACAATCTTAGGGAGGCGGTGATCCTCCATCCTGGAGACGTGCCCTGCCCAGCGCAGCTGCGTTCTCAGCATCATGGCCTCGATACTGGTGACCTCTGTCTGTTCCAGAACAGACACATTAGTCACGGAATCAGACCAGTGGATGTTTAGGTTTGTATGGAGGCAGCACTGGTGGGAGCATTCAAGGAGTCACAGGTGGTGGCAATTCCCACCCATATAGAAGAGTAGACAGTATGATAGCTCTGTAGACACTGATCTTTGTACTTTTCTTCAGGTGTTTATTGCACCAGACTCTTTTATGGAGTTTTCCAAAAGCTCTGGATGCCTTTGCTAACCTGTTGTCAATCTCTTTGTCAATCTTACCTTCCGAGGAAATGATGCTTCCCAGGTAAGTGGACTGCTGGACTGACTTAAGCTCTGGTTCACCTGTGGTGATACACTACCTGAGGTGCAGGTTGGTAGAGAACTTCTGTCTTCTTCAGGCTGACTTCCAGCCCAAAAAGCTCAACAGTCTCTGTAAATCTAGCCAGTAGTGCATAAATTGTACAGGTAAATAGCACACTCTCCATTTCAGAGCCATCTTAGGAAAATATAAATTTTGTTGTTCAAAAGGTGGGAAGAAAGAGACAGGCAACTACTGCTGCTAGAATGAGAGGCTTGGAATAGGTGGTGCAGTATAGTTACTCCATATTGTTGCAGCAACTATCGCTTCACCCACCTTGACCCCTTTCTCAGCAATAGTAGCAGCAGCAGCAAATGTAGACAGTCCTGCACACAGTAGACAAAATCTTGCAAGACTAGCAGTCTGATGCACTCGACAATTGCCCACAAAACCTGTGCCTCAAGGTGGCTATGCTTTTTCAAAGATCTGCTGTATCCTACTTTTTTGTGGCAATTCTGGGAATGGCACTCTGTCAAAGGAAAGAACAAATCTGGCTTAGCATGCCAGATGTGCAAGCTTTATCTTCACAAGGAGAGTAGCAGCTGGCATGCTCCTATTCCATGAAATTATACAATTTCTCTATTGCTCTGGGTTCAGGTTGGTGTTAAATTGCACAGCATAAGCCATAGGTTGTAGACTTCATAGGAAAGAGAGTGTTTCTGGGTTTTTTTTCCTATTTTGTACAGTGCCAAGAATAACAAAGGCTTCCATAAATAAAAATGATAAATAATAATCTCCCAGAGTTTCACTGCAGCTGCCAGGGTCTGTGCCTGAATGTGATTTTACAGGATAATTAGTTGTGAGTGATCTTATTTTCTTGTGGAATTGAACAGATCTTGCAATAAAATGGAAGCTAGCATATGCCTAATGCTACTTCCACTCTGCCTGCAAGACAAGTGAATTTGCCATTAAAAAATCAGCTTGAAGGGCACTGTCAAGGTATGCACAATTTAAAATGACCATGAGATTGTGTTCGCTTTGTTTCCTCTCCTCACACTATTTACTAATCTGATTTCTTGTGACACATATGAAAAACAGGTTGCAATAGGGTTGACGGAAATTTTTCATTCTTTTGTGTAGTCAACAATATTTCCATCTCACAAAACTAAACCCATAGCTTTCAGTCTGGTAGAATCTTGCCGCTTTTGCTTTTAACCAGTAATAAAAGAGAACTGAAAAGAGTCTTCCACTTGGGAGCCCACAGACAGTCTTAGTGGAAAGCAAGGAAACCCCTGTTGTCTCTGTTTCTTGTGGGCATGGCAGGGAGTTTGAACAGCCTGGCTCCAAAAGGAGCCAGCAGCATGACTTATGTTGGTGAAGCAAAAGAAGAGAAAGTCAGATTTCTAGGCTTTTCAGTTCCATACCCTACATGGAAACTGAAACTTACAGTTTTGTTTATAAATGGTGGTGTTATTTTTTTTCTAGAAATCATAAAAAATATTGGACAGGGACGTTGGCATTCTCTTCAGAGTGGTCTTACAATAGGCTTTGTTCTGCAAAGGAGAGAGTTTATCTTCTGCTATAGATTTTTCAGGCAATATACATACCATACATGTATATTTAACAGGTAACATTTTGCTTTATTATATTGCTGTTCTTGACTGTCTAAATAAATTGCATGTAGAGACAGAGATAGACAAGTTTGTTCAGCTTGTGTGACCTACAATCAGGAAACCTGAAAACCATAGTCTTTTTCCATTTAAATATGTAAAATTTTTTATCACCTTATTTTTTTTTTCATGATTTCAAACACAAGCTGAAACTCCTGAGTTTTGGGTTGTGATTAATTGTGAAATTTCACATAATCTCAATTTGGAGTTATAACCAGACTGCTTTTGCATTGGTTAAACAGGTGATCTCCTCCTCATGCCCCCAGCATTATGAAAAGTTTCCCTTCAGAAAAAAGCCCGCAAGAATTCTGGAATTTAAGCTTTCATTTCAGACCATATTGTTTAAAGTTTATATTCGTGTTATTCCTACCTTAATTCACAACACAGTTAGGAATGCAAAATTGAGTGTACATGAGATTGTGCATCCTGCAATATAATTCTGTGGTAGCGTTTTCAGTAATAACATTTCAATATTATGTCTTTTAAAAGACATTAACAGCAGTTACAAATTATGGCCGATTAATGACAAAAAGTTGCAGTGTCTCCTGCTATGAAAGAGTTTAATGGTTTCAGCACTTCATTTTGTTTCCTTTTGAATGCATCATTTCATCAGAGAATAAATGGTGAACACTCATGTGGAAAATAATAAGAGCTCTGATTCATAGTCTCTGATGGATTTAACTACAATGGCAAAAGAGGTTATTGCCTCCAGCTGTCCACCCTTTTCCTGCGGGAAAGATTAACAACCCACTGTAGAGTGCATACAGCATGGAGTGTGTCTGCTCCTCGCAGAGCTGTACCTGTGCAAACTGCCATCAACTGGGCTTAACCTCCGTGTCTGAAGAGGTGCTGAATTTGAGAAGTACTGTGAACCTTAGCTCTCAGACAGTATTTTCAAATAGTACTATCTGGCAGCTACCCTTAATGTTTAGTGATATTCACTGGACATCTATATTAGATGTTTAGAGTTGCATCTAGTTCAGACTCTTAATTCACCTGAGGCCGTGAGAAGTGGGCTTGTGTGAACCCCATGAGGTTTAACAAGGCCTAATGCAAGGTGCTGCACCTGGGCTGGGGCAACCCAGGCAATCCAGGCTGAGGATGAAGGGACTGAGAGCAGCCCTGCCCTGCTGAGAAGGATTTAGGGGTGGATGAAAGGCTGGACATGAGACAGCAATGTGCATTTGCAGTCCAGAAAGCCAACTGTATCCTGGGCTTCATCAAAAAAAGTGTGGCCAGCAGGTTGAGGGATGCAATTCTGCCCTTCTCCTCTGCCTTTGCGAGACCCCATCTGGAATACTGTATCCAGCTCTGAGACCCACAGAATAAGAAGGATGGGGACCTGCTGGAGCAAATCCAGAGAAGGCAATGAAGATGATTGGAGTGCTGGAGCACTTCTCTTATGAAGACTGACAGAGAACTGAAGTTGTTAAGGCTGGATAAGAGATGACTATGGGAAGACTTACCCTTCCACTACTTAAAGGGAACCTGTAAGGGTGAATTTTACCCAGATGGCTCCTAGAGTATTGATTTATCTGGGACAATACTACCTGTACTCTTGTATTCTAGAAAATGCAGAACTGAGGAATAGGAGTTGTGGTAAAGAATTTTTCTGTGTTACAGAGTAAACAAACGAAAACATTTGAGGTTTGTTTGTTTTATTTCCAAGACGGGAATAGGCTTCAGAGTAATATTAGCCCAAACACTGGAAAGGCCTAGCTTTCTGTGTGTCCAAAAAGCACACATCCAAGGCTGCACAGAGTGTACCATGGTTTTCCCTTCTGCTCAACCAAAGATCAGGCAGAGTACATGCTTGTTACATAAAATGAGCTCTTGACAAAGACTGTTCTTTCTGTTAAACCCAAATGTCGACATTAAGTGCCTTCTCTTGAAGAATACTTAAATCTGTTAGACAGGACACAGTAACATTTACATGCTGCTGATGATAGTAAATCCTTTCTCTTCTTCAGAGTAAATAGAAGAGGTCTGCCTCTATCTGCCACAAAAAACCCCACCGGGCTGATTTCAAAAGGCATGCACGTTAGCGATTGCTGTGTACCTTACTGTTCTAAACCATTTCAGTTGCAGGATTTTGCCAGTACTTAGTGTGTGTAGCAGAACTTCCCAAGGCATCAGCACATTGGGAGACTTGAAATGCCCACTTGACCATTCCATTATGGTTTCAGGAGCTTTGCTGGGGCATTTCAGTTATGCAGAAACCACATCACAAGGCAGCAGTGCACAGTGAGACAACTCTTAGGCCACATGCCAATTTATACCATCCAAAGTCAGTCTATGAATAAATCACATAAAGCTCGTTTTGACTGTTACTAAGCCAAGCAAATACATTGTCTCCCTTCCTTTACACTCAGCTGGTATAATTTCACGTATAATCACACCCTGACCCAGTTCAGTCAAAATGATCCTGGTTATCTCACACAGTTTAAATAGTAGGGTTTTTTCCCTAACCTGTTTCATTTTGATTGAATCAGGTTAGGGAATAGATATGTACACATATCAGAGGGAGAGCATGGGAAACAGGGGGGATAACCTTCAGAGAAGACAGTGAGAAGCAACTGGGACTAGGAACCTTTTTGATCCAAATCAGCTGAAGCCAGACATGCAACAGCAACTGAACATTGGCACAACAGGAAACTCCTATGGGACTGGGTCTTCATCTAGTTCCAAACATTAGTTCCTTTGAAGCAGAGAGTGATATGTTCGTTTACAGTACTAGAGATACTGTCTCCTGTGTATTTCTGAAGGGTTGCAAAGTGTTTTTCAATCATTCAGACTGTCTCTCAGTAGTGAATTCCTTTAACTGTTGGAAATATCTGCAAACAGAAAAGATTAATCTCAGAAAAGAATACCACCAGTGGGTCTCTATGGGTTCACTTATTTCAATCGTCAACAAATTCTGCCTACAAGGTTTCTCCACTGAAAGCAGAGATAAGCTCAGTTTTCCAGTCTGCACTACTCTTCATTAGCTAAGAAAGAAAAAGTTATACAATATAGGAAGACCAAACATAACCAAAGACTGTTTCTGAAGACTAGGGAATTCAATCCTTCAAGCTTGCTGCTTGCTTGTAATTTTTTTTTCCACAGGCTCCTCAGTCTGAATTAATTAAAATGGTTAAAGAGGTTGACTGTATATTTGTGCACTGTTGTACATGTGCAGACCACAAATACAGAAAAACAGAAGAAATAGAACCTGAAATCTTATGTTTTAACATGAATAAGTTGGTACATCTTGGTAATCCTTGCCTTTTTTGCCTATGGAAAAGAGATGTCTAAGATCTGTATATTCATCCATTAAGGCAAGAAGATCCTTCCTTCACTCAGTTCACTGGATCCACTGGCCTCTACCACCTCTGAATGGTAAATTAGAAGGAACAGGATTACAGAGAGTACTACAACTCTAATTTGTGTGGCCAATCACTGTACCAGAAAAAATGAGTAGAGGTAAGGCAAATGCTCTGCTCTGCAGCATCGACAGTGCAACTTATATTGTTTGCCAGATGTTAAACCCAAGGGCTTAAATAATTAAGGAGTTGATCATATGTGGGTGGAGGAGGATGGGTTGAGGTTCAGGCAAAACACAACAGGGTAAATTTTTTTCAAAACCTCAAGCCTTCACCTGGTTACAAATCATTTGACTTGCTCAATTATGCTAAGATCCTTGGTGTATTCAGCTTTTGGTGAGCAGGGAAAGAGTGCCAAGATGGAAATTTGCTGGAATGCAGAGGGTTTGAGTGAAACAAGTAAGAGAGAGGAGAAAGTAAGATTTTTTTTAGTTGCTCTGTAGAAGAGTGGGTGTAGAAAAGAGAGACACACAATATGAACTGCACAGATGTGACTGGAGATAGAAGGCACAGAAAAAGCTCCAACAATTTGTTAGTGAGGTTTGTGAGAGATGGGGTAGAACTGCTTTGCTTTATAGAAGTGTTATGAAGAATATACAACTTCCTTAAAATTTTGTGTGATGAAGCTAATAGGGACTAGAGATAAGAGATGGCAATGATGCTAAGAGAATGAGATGAATCCCCTCATCATGAGGAACAGTCACAGTCACATTTCATGAACTAAAGAGTAAAGGGTTTTTCTTCTGTGAGACAGACAGGGAACAGTGAGCTTCAAAGACTGAACTTTTGAGAGAGATTTCACATGATGGAAGTGATAGGATAAAAGGAGGAGGAGTTGGCAAATGGAGTCTTACTATCAAATCATGAGCACTAGAGGTGGCATCCACACCCACATTATGTTCTCAGAATAGAAAATTATGAGGTCTAGCCCAGCATGCTGCATGTCATTACCTGCTCTGGTGAATCCATATTGCTGACAGCAGAAGTTCTTATTTTGTCAACAAATCTCACTCACTCATAGGGCAAAGGCTCTCAGGAATCTCAGAATAATTCTGTGCATCTTTTTTATACTCCAGGGAGTGGTGGAAATATTACTGAAAGGAGTTGCAGAGGTGTTTGAATCAGTCATGCTGCACTAAGGATAATATTATCCAGAAGTTCTTTCTTTGGTTTTTTCCAAGGGTCACCACAACCTCATGTTTGAAATACTGACAAAAGTATGTAGACTTGCATGACCTCAAGCTCCTCCTCTAAACATATTCTAGATATAATTAGGTGTGCTCAGCTTATAATTATGTCTCTGATACTGACTTTATTTTATTGATTACCTTTGGGTGAGTCACTTAGCTTCCCTACCCTTCCTGTCTTTTAGTCTTTCATGTTTAGAAACAGATATGGTAATATTTACCTTCCTGACTTTGAGGCTACTCTCAGAGATGAATGTGTGGCTCCCCATGAAACTCTTTGAGGATGAAAATATTATGCACACACTGTATAATAATTCTCTGGATGTGATGTAACAGCCTAGTCTCACTGCTGACTATTCATATTCATTTGTAAAGCATTACACTTTGGACTACTCACACACTGTAGAAGAGATTGTATATAAAATGAATGTTGTAGTTTCAATTGTTAGTGCTCATATAACTGTACACTACTTAACTGTTTCACAGTATAAGTGCATGACTGAGCTTCTAAAATCTCTGACAAAAACAAAAAGAATATATGAAACTTTTGAGGGGAAAATTTGCTGGAGGGATCAAACTTACAAACCTGTTAGCATGTATTATAAACTCAGAGATGAGAAAGACTTCCTTAGTAAGTTTTTAAGAATTAATTTTTTTTTAACTGACACTTTTATGTAAATGAACTTGAAATGTTTCTTAGAGATACCTAGATGTTTTCTAATCTTCTTCCTAATTATGAGGCATAAATATTTTTATTCTTTAAGATCTTCCAGGAGTAAGAAAAGCCTAATTACTTGGTCTCAGTTGTATCCTGTGTCCAATAAGGATCATGAGCAGATACCAAACAAGCATTTGCAGCACCTCTCCCAGCCCCCTTAGCCTCTGACCTTTTTCAGTCCAGTAGGCTTCCAGAATGGATTATGTAGTTTGTAACAGACCTCTCTTCTCCCCTGGAGCCCAAGCAAAATTTTTGCATCTGTAAAGAACATCTTTCCTTTTCACTGAATTAACAATGTCCCAGTGAAAATTCAGTCACAGCTGCACTGATTTTCCCCATTAGCCTTGCATAAACAAAGAGCATTAAAAAGAGAAAACAGAAAAAAATAGTGAGAAGGATCCACCAGTAAGTTAGTTTCTCTGTACATTATTTTCCCATAACTTATCTGTTAAACTAAAAGGACCATTCAGAGTGAGAACATGCAACAGTTATCACTGTGGCTGTCTGAGAAATCCTTTTTTCCTTTCTTTCCTGTTACCTGCCTTTTAAGAGAAATATACATCGTAGGAAATTGTTTTACTTCTTGTGACAATCATCACTAATCCTTCATTTTGTGGCATTCAAGTTTCAGTATAAAAATGGAATTTGCAAAATAACGTATAAATCAGGTTCTGTTTTGCTTACTGATCCTACATTGAGTTAATGGAAGATGAATAGGTTCATAGAATTAAAAATATATTAATCTAGTAATAGATCAATATATTTTCATAAAGCTGAATTTATTAGTTATTTGCTGTTTTACTCTTGCACAAAAGCTTTAGCAACTGAGGTATCAGCTCTTGTGCTCGGTCACCCCAGAGTGAAAACATACAAGTACCCTGATAACAGCTTCCATCCTGTTTCCAATATGCTTTTCTTTCTGCTAATGCACTAAGTTATTAGTGCAGTACTAATGAAATCCAGTTATAGCCTGTGCTATGCAAACAGTTGCTTGAGCTTCTCACATTTTATTCAGCTACATATCTATGATACTAGTTGCATATTAATGAGAGTGACATCCAGCATTTTCATGGCAAACAGCAGAGAACTTCTAGATTGCAGCTAGCCAGGGAGTTAGGCCAAACTGCAACAGTTGTGATGCTTTCTTCTTCTCTGTCTTAATGGAAAGGAAGGCAAGAAGATGTAGAAAATGAAGATAAAAGGATGCTCAAAGAACAATAGGTGTCCAAAAAGGATTCTTCATTTGTCTTTCTTTTGTTTGTGTTTTTTTGAAGTTTCTTTTTTTTTTGAGCATCTTACACATAAAATAATTTGAAAAACTACCTCCTCAGCAACATGGAACTATCTTTTCACTGGAATAAGTCACTTGATTTCTCACAATCACAGAATAGTTTGGTCACGATGTCTATGGCAAAATAGGTTTTTGACAGAATCACAGAGTATGTTGAGTTGGAAGGGACCCACAAGGATCACAGAGTACAGCTTCAAGCCCTGCACAGGACCATTCCCAAGAGTCACACCATGTGTCTGAAAGTATTGTTCAAATGCTTCTTGAAATCTGTCAGACTTGGTGTTGCAACCACTTCCCTGAGGAGCCTGTTCCAGTGCCCAAACACCTTCTGGGTGAAAAACCTCTCTCTAATATCCAACCTGAACCTCACCTGACACAACCTGAGGCCATTCTCTTGTATCCTGTCTCTGTTCACCTAAAAGAAGAGATCAGTGTCTGCCCCTCCTCTTCCTCTCATGAAGAAGTTGTAGCCTGTGATAGGGTCTCCACTCAGTCTCCTGTTCTCCAGGCTGAACTGACCAAGTGACCTCAGCCACTCCTCATACAGCTTCCCCTCAAGGTCCTTCATCACTTTCATTACCCTCCTTTGAACACCCTCTAATAGCTTAATATCTTAATATTTACATGCCCAAAACTGCACACAATATTCAGGGTGAGGCTGCATCAATGAAGAACAGAGTGGGACAATCATCTCCCTCGACCGGCTGGTGATATTTTGACTGATGACCCTCAGGACACAGTTGACCTCCGTGGCTACCAGGGCACTGCTGACTTGTATTTAACTTGCCATTGAGCAGGACCTTCAGATCCCTTTCTGTGGCACAGCTTTCCAGCATCTCAATCCCCAGTCTGTCTGTACATCCAGGGTTGCCTAATCCCATCTGCAGAATCCAGCACTTCCCCTTGTTCAGCTTCATATGGTCAGTGATCGTCCAGTCCTCTTAATTTGTCAAGGTCTCTCTGCAGGGCCTCCCTGTCTTTGAGACAGACAACAGCTCCTGCCAGTTTTGTGTCATCTGCAAACTTGCCTAATGTCCCTTCCAGTCCTGCATCCAAGTCTTGTATGAAGATGCTGAAGAGCACAGGGCCTAGGATGGAGTCCTGCAGAACCCTACTAGTGACAGATCACCACTCTGATGTCCACCCCTTCACTATTGCTCTCTGTGCTGAACCCCTGAGCCAACTGCTCACCTACCACATGATGTGTTTATCCAGATGTGTGCTGGACAGTTTGTCCAGAAGGATCCTGGGAGAGACATTATCAAAAGCTTTACTGAAATCAAAGAATATTACACCAACTGGCTTCCCTTGATCAGCTAAGTTGGTTGCCTTCTCAAAAGAGGAAATCAGGTTTGGTAAGTAGGACTTTCCTCTTGTGAAGTTGTGTTGGCTTTGAGCAATGACTGCATTGTCCTTTGGGTATTTTTCAATACTGCCCAGAATAATCTTCTCTATCACTTTACCAGGCACTGAAGTGAGATGACAGGCCTGTAGTTTCCAGGGTCCTTCTTCTTGCCCTTCTTGAAAATCAGAACAATGTTCACCAGCTTCCAGTAAGTTGGGACCTCTCTGGATTCCCAAGACTGTGCAAGAAGAGAGAGATATTTTGCAATGGCATCATCCAGCTCTTTGAGGATTCTTGGATGAATCCCATCAGGCCCCACAAATTTGTAAGGATTCAGCTGGAGCAGAAGGTCCTGCACAATTTCAGGATTGACTGAGAGTTGATCATTCTCACAGTCATAGTCCTCCTGCTCTGGGCACTGAGACCCCCTTGGACTGTCATCCGTGTTAAAGACGGAGGCAAAGAAAGAGTTAAACACCTCTGCCTTATCTCTGTCCCTGTTTGTGAGGTAACCATCCTTGTCCTGTAATGGGCTGATGATATTTCTATCCTGCCTATTGCTGTTAATTGCTAAGAGTTTTAAAAAACTCTTTATTTTCCTCCATATTTCTGGCAGCTTCAATTCCAGATGAGCTTTGACCACATGAATTTTATCCCTGAAGCAGCAAACAGCATCTCTGAATTCTTCCCAGGTCACTTGACCTTGCTTCCATGGGACATACACCTTCTTTTTTTACCTTATTTCCAAGAGAAGATCCCTGTTTGAAAGTGTTTGAAAAGTGACAAGCATTGATGAACTCAGCACCTGTAAAAACGTTTTCCCAGGGGACCTTACTTACTAATTTCCTGAGCAGTCTGAAGTCTGCTCTCCTCATATCCAGAGATGAGGTTTTGCTGGCACCTTTCCTTCTGTCAACAAAGATTTTAAACTTGATCACTTTGTGGTTGCTGTGGTCATGACAGCCGCCAATCTCCACTTCGCTCATTTTGCTCCACTTCACAGCACTTTGCTCTTTCTGAGTCAGCTCCTTTAGGATCTGTTCCATTAATTGTCATCCAGATTTTTAAAAATCTTCTGGCATGGGGTGTACCAGCTGTGTACATCAGTTTATTTCTGGCAAATTGAAGTCTTCCATAAGGACAAGGCCAATTGACTTGGAAGTGTCCCTCAGTTCCTCCAAGAATAATTCATCAGTGTCATCATGCTGGCTGGGACATTTACATCAGACTCCCACAATGACATCTGCATTATTTATTTGCCCCTCAGTTCTTACCCAGAGGTTCTCAACTGTGCCATTGACAGCTGTGAGCTCTGTGTATTCTAACCCTTCTATTACTCCCAGTGCCACCCCTCTGCCTCTTCTGCCCTGCCTATCCCTCCTGAAGAGTCTGTAACCATCCAGCAGGGCACTCCAGTCACAGGTTTCATCTCACCAGGTTTCAGTTATGCCAGTGATGTCCAGTCTCTGGGACTGGGCCAAAGCTTCCAGCTCTTGTTTGTTCCTCATGCAGCATGCATTGGTATAGAAACACTTCCGGTGTGGTACATTGTAGCCAATACCCTGTGAAGCAGATTGAGGAACCCCATGAGTGTCCATTTTCTCAAATTTTCATACACCATCCCATTGCTCATCACTGGTGAGCCAGGTCTTGTTTCTTTCCCTCTTCCCAGCTAGTTTAAATCTCTGTCATGGAGACCCTCTAATTCCTGTGCTAGAGCTCTTTTACCCCTCTGAGAAAGGTGCATCCTGTCAGGTGTCAGTAGACCAGGTGTTGAGTAGATAACCCCATGGCCAACAAACCCCAAATTTTTCCAAATACACCAGCCTTGGAGCCACTCATTGACCTGATGGATCTGCCTACTCCTATCAGTATTATTCTTTGTTACTAGAAGCCTCAAGGAAATTGCTACCTCTGATCCTGATCCCTCTACCAATCATCCCAGGGCCCTGAAGTCTCTTTTGATTGCCCTTGGCCTTCTCTTTGTTACTTCATTGCTGCCAGTTTGAATAACCCATAGGAGACAGTAATCAAAGTGCCTTATTAGACTGAAGAGTTTACCAGCAATGTCCCCTTACCTGAACTCCTGCAAGATAGCAGACATCCCTGAGAGCTGGCTCTGGTCTGTATAGTGGGCCCTCTGCTCCTCTTAGAAGGGAGTCTCCCATTACAACTATTCTTCTTTTCCTGTTTAAAGAAGTCTTGATATGGGGTACAGATGGAAAGTAGCTGGGTTTTGTCAGGATGAACACCTTCCTCTCAGGAGTTTTGTTACATTCTGCAACATATATTGCTTTTATTCCTGACTGGCAATAGAACCCATTTATCATCTTTCTAAACAACATGAATTCTTACAATTTAGAAAACCAGAATGTTTTAATGTGTTTTTGTCTTTGTCATACTTCAATGTATTCGTTTTCAAAAGGTGTCCCTAAAGAAAGACATGCACCTTCTGAAAGTATTAATTATCCATAAGAGATGGAATTGAAATAATATCATAAAAAAGAGCTATCTAATGGATTGAGGTCAGATACATTTTCATGTAAAAATCTATAGCTTTGCTATCACATCAGATATTCATGAAGATTCATCAAAAATATTTTAATGCATTGGTATTACAGATCACTCTAAGGCGACTAGAAATCCACTGCATCTTGCAAAGCAGATACTGTAGGGAGGAACATGATACAACAAATAATCATAGGAAGTGTACTTTAAAAGCTGGAGATTAAAGAAAATTGCTGTTTTCCATTTGGCAGAGACTACCAATCTAAACAATTGAATGAGCAGAGAACTGAGCTACCTTTGAATAGGAAAAATTCAAAACTGCCAAGGATTCAAAGAAAGATTGGAGATTTTCAGTCTTTTAAACTAAGAATAGATATAGATTAGCTCCTGCTAGTTTAGTAACATGTTTTTCAACACTGGTGCACACTAAAGGTCCTATTGCTTTCGGCACAATTAATCAAACTAAGTAAAGTACTGCACATTGAAAATATCTGAGGAAACAGGGCCTTTTAAGAGTTGTCTGTTTGACTCATAGACCGTGTTCAAAAGTTCAGTATTGGTTTCCTTATACTCTATTCTGTCTTTATATATGCACTAAGTATGTGATTTATTTTAAGAGAGGTCCTTTTATTGCCAATTTTAACTTAATTGCTGGGTGCTGTCAAAATAGCATTAGAAATAATAAACTAAGTCCACTTCTAGAATGAAACTAGAGGTCTCCAAGGTAATTGAGCACTGACTTGAAAACATATTTTAATTTTGTAATCTCTTGTCAAAGTACTAAGGTTTTGGCTTTCAAGCTCTTCCACAGCATTAGGATTTATCCTTTCTTGGTTTTGTTTTCCTTTTTTTTAAAATGAACTTAGGGTCTTTCCTTCATCTTGTGAATGTAAGACTTTCCAGGTTCAATACATTTCTGTAGATACAGCAAAACACAGGTGGAAAAACTTAGAGGATTACTGCCTTGATCTTTTACTTGGTATTTTACTTTTATAGATAATGCAACTTTGTGTGGAGAAAAGCTTGGATGTAGGCATCTAGGAGTCTGCACTAAAACAAAACTAAAAGCAGAAACAAAAAACTGGAAGAAATAAAGTCCTACTTCTAATGAATTATTGGACACTATTTCCTTTTCCAAATAAATAGAAGCCTTTAGATTGCTTTGAAGACTTTGTTTAGTGTTTTTTTCCCCATATAAACAGAAGTAATTGTATACTGAAAATTTCAGACAAGTTTAGAAGTCTTTGTCTTACATTTGTTAATACTTTTAGTACAAATGTTAATGGCACATTTATCAATAGTACTCTTCTGAAGCATCTACTTTCTCTTAGTTTCTCTATAAAAAACTTAGACCAGCTCTGACCAGCTCTGATTCTCTTTTTGTGAGTCATAGCCATGTTTCAGTGTTAGGCACAGGACCAGGGCTATGCTCACTGTTAAAAGTCTCATTTCTATTGGCTTGTCTGCTCCTGATTGCAACTGTCAAGGTGAACTCAGTAACCAGATAAGCTAAGCTGGTTTTAGTGAGTGTTCTGTAAGCTGACATTTGTCTGACAATAAATGAGACTAACAGTTTGGCATTATGACTGGAATTAAAACCATACCCAAAGAATACCTTGAACATGCATTTCCATTGCCTTTGTATCTTCTGCTAGCTTTGTCTCAACACTCTTAATACCTTTGGAGACTTCTTGTGCATGCAATGCTTGAAGGCCAGCTGCTGTGAAATTAATAATTTTAAACATCTTTGCTATGTTTAATCAAACACGTTCAAGCATCATTGTCTGATTTTTTTCAGAAACACTTTTCAGAAGTTCAATACATTGTAGTTGTACCTGTAACGTTAAAATGCTTCTGTTATAGAAAAGTTGTACCCTTGGTCTGTGTGTGTTTTGAAGACAAACTGGCTTTTCCTGAAGGACTGGCACTCTTCATGTGAAATATTTAACTATTATAGAGTTCTTAGAAGTGTCTATGGTCTCTGACAATGTTCAGCCTAACTAAGAACTACATTTTTATAGGTTTTTCTAAGTCCTTGTGAAATTTCTTTCAGAAGCCCTTAAAGGTAATTCTCAGAAGGTAAAGCCAGTGTACCTGCAGAGGCTCCATCTTCTTGGAAAGAATCCTCCAAAGAAGACATGGCTCCATTTTTCATATGGTAGAGTTTCTGATTTTCTTGTTTTATTATACTTTTATGCTTTCTTGATTTGCAGTCTTCTTGTTATGCTTGAGATGCCTGATATATGGCACTTTCAAGATTCACCTGGGCAGGATGTTGGGCCATCTTTTCTCTACCATGTTTATGCTGAGGAAGGCAGGACTACATGAACCTTGAGGTCTCTTCCAACCTGGTATTCTATAATTAAAAAGCTAATATGATGTTGGCCAGCAGTTTGCAGTCCTGTTGGTTCACCACCAGAGATAATTTGCTTCAGTAGTTCAGAATTTTTATTTTTAACTTTATAACTTGAAATTTTATGGAGAGTTAAAATGAATGCAGTTTTGACTTCCCTGGCTTGAAATTTTCTTTCCTTCCTTCAAAGAAGACAAAAAGGACTTTCACATACAAAACCCAGAATTTATTATTACAAGTAAATCTAATTTACTAAACACAGAAAATACAAAATGAATAGGTCAAGAAGAATAGACCAAAAAATTGGAGTTATATCAAATTTTCCTCCTACCTATGGTGTCCCTGCAGGACAGTCCTTGCTTCCAGGTTTAGTTTTACCTTTCTTAGCTGGAACAACTTTTCACTGGAAACTTTTCCCATGCCTTCTGAGACAGATTGTTGTTCCCAGCTCTTGAATCAGACTCTCTACACAAGCTTCATGCTGTTTCTCTTCTGTCACATGCTGCTTTCTGAAGCCTTCAGTGTTTATATATGTAGAAACAGAGCAACAATATTTACTGGAAAAACAATTGGTGGATTTAATATTGAAGAAGGGGTTTGTGTTTCCTCAGTGCTTTCTATTCCTTTTTTCTTTTTCCCCATCTTTCTTCTTTTAGTCTCCGTTCAGAGGAATGATATGAGAGAAAGACAGCAACCTCTGAGAATGAAAAGTACAGAGATCAATAGAAAATGAATTGGTTTTTCTCCTTTCCCCACAGTAGGAAGATACTCACAGACAACTCACCTAAGCAGAAAAACGTGTGACTTCTTTTCATTAGAAGTGAAATATTCAAATCAAAGTTATTGCCCACATGTTTTTTGAAAGAGTAGGTGGGGAAATCATATCAAAACGAAAAAAAAAATTGAGGTTAAACTCATAAATTTCAGTGGAATTAGATTTCTCATTCCTAGTTCAGGTTATCCAATTATTTGCAGTCTCATAATTAGCAACAGTCTTCATTCTTGGAAACCAGGGTTTTTTTCATTTTAATCACATATGGTTGAGTTTATGTCATTTTAGTCCCTTAAATTGAGAGGACTTCACCTTAACTTTCTTACTGTCCCATTCATCAGACTTCACTCCAGTACCAGCGAGCATGGTACCAGTGGGAGCTAAGCATTTGGGGCTGCCCTCACTACAGGTTGAGTCCAGAAGCACTTTGAGTCAGGGTCTCTAACCTGTGGACAAAAGACTATGAATTAATTATAGAAAAAGTTCAAGGATAATTTAATATGTATTCAGATAAGGACTACAGGTCAAGAAAAGAAGATGCATCTTGGACTGGACCTTTTCCTGAGAGGTCTTTACAGCACTAAAGGGGAACTAAAGACTTCTTCTATTCTAAAAGTAAAAGATTATTGCTGTTGCTATTACTAATAACATCATAATTATAAAAACCAAGTTCTAGTACATAAAGAGATGTCCATTCAGTGAAGTTCTGCTTGAAGATACTGAATGTTAGTGTGGCTGTAGAAATCTCTCTGTACTTCTCTGTTTAGTGTAAAACTAAAACTATTGGGTTTGTAGCTAAAGTGAGGTACCCTGGGTATCTGAAAGATTTGAAGGAGTCAAGGGGTGTTATTGTCTAAAGAATGTTCTGGTTCAGTGCCCATCATCACTCCGTAATAGTTTTCTCTTTTTTCTTTAATCTTTCTTGTGGTCTTTTTAAACTCTCTGGTTCTAGTTCCTTTAACATATTTAACTATCAAAAGTAAGTATTTTTGCTGTAAAGAAGAAGGTTTCCACTCCCACTGCCTCTGAGTAATACCTACAACTTGCACTGCTCTTCTCCTTTGTGCTTGGTGGTGTGTTTTTAAGTGGCCTTCTGCTGCAGTTTAAATGAGTTTAGGGTTGGGATCCTCTTGAGAGTAACACTCTTTTAAAAGTACACTTTTTAACGGTCTACATTCATACTCAATGTTGGCTAATCAAAAGTGTACAGTGTCATGCATGTCCCCACTGGCCTTTCAGCTACCAGTAGAACATATGTCTCTTTTAGGTGTGGCAACTGACATGCCAGCTCCATGGAAGTACCTCAGACATCCTAGGGCACCTGGACTATCAGCTGATACCCACTGAATTCTTGCCATGGTCTCTCTTGACAGTACAGGATGGTCAGACACCCTGTCAGGAGCTCACCTTTAAATTCCTCTATGGAAGACAAGTGCATTCAGGAGCCTAAATTGAAACCTATCCTATGTTGCTATGTGGTCAAGGGGCTGACCTGGATTAAACCTAACCAGGATTTTGCATAGACTGTTTACCTGGACTGTGGGCAGGGGGCGGTGGTGTGTTTGTGGGGGTGGTTATGATGTGTGAGTGGGACACGGGACATAGAAAGATGGGGTATCATTTGGATTATTTCTTTCTACATTGTTTCTAATCAGGAGGATTCCCTGATCCTGTGTACTCACTACACAGCTACACAAGGATAGGGGTGCTGTAAGCCGGGTGGTTATATCTGGTATCATGGCTGACCTGCCCTGTGCTGAAGAGCTCCTGAAACATGATCCTAATTAAAAAGTCTCATCTTTTTTGGATCCAAATCCCTCATATCTGAGGAGGGGATGGTTATTTTTCCTAGCTTTGCTGTGTTGTGTAGCACCAGAAAAAAAAATAAAAAATTACAGACCAGTAAGTTCATTCACATCTTTTTATTGTATTAAAAAAAACAGCAAAAGGAAGTTTAACCACATTCCCTTCAGTGCTTGATAAAACTTGATCCTGTCTGCGACATGAAATGTAAGGCTAGATTGAAATAAAATGATAACCTGAAGGTCTATGCTCATCATAACAGATGAATAAAATGCAAAAATGTTTCCAGGAGGAAGAGTGCAATACTGGTTTTTTTCCCCAAATGATTAATTTTTAATAAGGCAGCATTGTTCATAATGTTGTAAAGGTTATGCAGCTAATTTTATATTGAGCATTCTTAAAACATACCCTTTAATAGTATGACACAAAATAAAATTATCAGGCCTGTTTCTTTCCTTCAACACCTCAGTAATTTTAATTAAATAATTGAAATAATTCATTAGTACCTTACAACTAATCAATTTGACAATACCTCACTCTGCATCATCTAATGCACAGTCTAACTGTTCCAGTTTCAAAGTTATAGGCCTGCTTCAAGGAAGAATCCTGATTTTGCCATGCTAGCACTTAGATAACAGGTTCTTTGGGCAGGGTTTAGTAGCCCTAATTGAATTTTATATGCAGTGAATGGAGGACTAGTAGCACAGAAATCAGGCTGGTGTAAAGTTGGTGGACAAGATATGTAAACCCAAAAGAAAATTTATGTTTTAAGTTCTGCCTCCAATTTGTACATATTAGAAACTGCAGTAAGTATGACCACTCTGTTGTCCCTCTCAGGACAGTTCAGTGCCTCCTTCACTTCTCCTGTAACACCCTTCATGCCTTGCAAATATTCTAGTGGTCACATCACTCTGGCAAGCGTGGCAAGAAACTTGTCTTTCAGGCCTAGCACAAGCTCAGACCCACAGAACAAATATCCTGGACAAGTTTGCTTACCTGTAGTTGTGTGCAAGGATGGTGTCTCCCATGCTGGGTATGTGGCATGGTAAAAGGAAGCACAAGCCCTGTGAAAATAATGGGATTTTCTGGGAAGGGATTCAGTGACTGGGACACTCCTGTAGGTTATCACTGGGCATGCATAGGAGCAAAATCACACGTTAAAACAGGAAAATTCAAAGCACCAAACCAGGTTATGGTATGTCATTTGAGCAGTATTTACACCTTACAAGTTTTTGTTCAGCACTTCTTCCATTATAAATTAAGTGTATAACCTTGAGTGTAGAAGTATTCTTTTGCCAGGTAGAAGATGTGGAGAAGCAGTAGAGGTGCATTGAATATTTTTCCATATAAACTATCTATAAATGAACTAAGTGCAGTACCTTGGCTGGTATAAGCTGACTAATTCCATATGTTGTTATTGCTGTTGTTACTTCAGAGCCAATTGCCTAATGAAAGAAAGATAATGAAATCTGAATGCTAAGTACCTGTATCACTGACTTCTTAAGGCAAATATTTTTAACTACTTATTGTAGCTTTTATGTAGCATCCAAAAGTGTGATAAGTGTTGTAATGATAAAATATATAGTTCTTGCTCCAAAGTATTTATATGGTTTGATTATTCATGACGTATCAATCTAAAAATCAAAAGAATGGGAAGAACAAAGAGAAGCAAGACCAAAATAGAATGTGCCAATATGTTTCTTACTCTTTTGCTTCAGGAGTCTTACTAGTTTGGGCATTCTGCATGCTCATGCATGTTTTGTTTAAAAAGAAAAAAAAAAAAAGAGATAAAAATGAAAAAGAAAACAAAACAACATTAGGGTGGGAGGGCATATGTCTGCACAGAGTACATTAGTGAAAGGGAATGGCAAAGCAAAACAATAATAAAGAGAACAATGAAGAAAACAAGGAAAAGTTAAGTAACTGAGGCCAAGATGTAAGTCTGACTAAAAAAGATGTGGCTGTAAGGGAGATGACAGGAAAAGGTGAGGTACAAGACAGGCTCTTATACAAGTACTTCCAATACCAGAGCCCAAAGATATTCCAGACATGATTATTAATGGCTAAACTTCCAACAATCTATACTCTAACAGCGTTGCCAAAATAGCATGTGTGGAAGGTAAAAGTTGTACCACAGAAAAGGGTGTACAGTTGCAACATGGAATGGACCAAGTTACAGAATCACAGACTTAACTAGACTGGGAAAGACCTCTGAGGTCATCGAGGCCAACCTATGACCCAACACCACCATGTGAACTAGGCCATGGCACTGAACGCCATATCCAGTCTTTACTTAAACACCTCCATCAGAGGTGACTCCACCACCTCCCTGGGTAGTCCAATCCAACATTTAACCATGATTTTTGTGATGAATTTACTCCTACTCTCCAACTAAACGTCCCCTGACACATCCTGAGACTATATCCTCTCTCTAATTGCCTGAGAGAAGAGTCCAACTCCCATCTGGCTACAGCCTCCTGTCACGTACTTGTAGAGAGTGATAAGGCCACCCCTGAGCTTCCTCTACTCCAGGCTAAACAACACCAGCTCCCTCAGGCACAGTTGTGAAATTCCTTCTCTTGCAGAAGATGTTTTGCACCCAAATTAGTAAACGAATCAGAAGTTGAGAGTTTGCATTGCAAGACTGAATGGAAGCTGTAGGGCATGGAGTTTCTTTTCAACACTGTCTAATTAGAACAGAACAGGACCAGACTGACACTTCACAAAATTATCGTAACACTGTTATTCCCATAAGAATTGGAGGCAACCGATGCCAATGCTAGGGCATGTCTTCTCAATGATTGAACTTGCTTTTGCTCCCAATGCCACTGCTCTGGTGGTTAGGTGCATATTATCTAAGACTTCATCATAGTACAGAAGAATTTACATCTTCTAGCAGTTACTTCCAAATTACTGATTCAGTTAATTTCAGCTAAATATTTATTACTTGTCATACCATTCCTAATATCGCCCTTTTTGGTGCAATTATTCAGCATACGGTAGGTGTTAGAAATATGCTGTTAGCCTCTCCACACTAATTATTACATCTTTTTATTAAAAATTGAGCAAAGCTTCCATATACTTCTTTTGATGATTGGCTATCTCTCCGTTTCGACGCTGCACTATTCTTACACAAACAGCTTTTACAATGGAGTCAGAGTTAGCATGAAAATACCTGTCATGTCAGAACAGTTCAGCCACAAAGTTCAAATAACCAATTAATCACCACATCTGCTTCAAAATCCCCCTAGAGGCTGACATTATATGAGCTATTTGCCCTTTAAGAGTTTCTCTTTATCCCTGGGCACTTATGACTTCATTTGATCTGAATCTAATTAGGTGCAGAAGAATGTGAAAAGCAAGTCATTAAAACAATGGAACCCAGTCTTCAACACTGAATTTTATAGCAGCACCTACAGCAGAATTATTCTAGGAATTTCAGATAACAGCCAAAACCTCAAATGATAGTATTTTCAAAGCAAAGGACACTGTTCTAGTGACTAAGTGGCACTTTCCAATCCTTTGCTACCAGTTGCAGAAAGCTACTTCAAATCTGAAAAACTGAAAAAAAATTAACTTCAGGTTGCAATCTGAAACAAAAAGGGTATACTTATATATCATGGTTTTGAGACAACTATTGCCATTCCTGCCTAGTATTTTAAGAAAAGAAATAAGGGGCATATAAGCCATAGGTTGTTGCTTGCCACAGGCATCCTTCTAGCAGCAAAGAGCTCCCATTTGAGTCTGGCCCTGGGAACAGAGACTCAGAAGAGAGTATAGTGTGTCTGACTACCATGGATGCTGTTTCTTCTTTCTTCTGTTTGTCTCTTTTATGTTTAAAATAATTTTGTGGATACCAAGACAGGGTTTACTCAATGCCATATATTACCCTTACACCAGAAGTAAGCAGTACTTACACTTAGACTGATATATACCTTGACTAGAATCTCTTGTAGCTGCAAGTGTGCTGGAATGATGCCTACCAAGTGAAAAATATTTCTCCATAAGCACCATCTAACTGTTTTAGACTAACTACCAAGATTTTAATACATTCTAGGTTTTCTAAAACCCCTTTATGCATTACATTTTCAAACTCATGTGTGGTCTTTTAATTCTAATGGATGTTTTCCTTATATCACTCTCTGAGAACAGAGGTAAGGTGTCTGATTTGATAGGACTTTAGCAGAACAATGAAAATCCCATGCAATCTTTAAAAACGGCTTAGACTCAAGAATGACTAAGCACTACAATCTCTAAACAGTCACACTGACAATTAATAATTTTATTTTCCAGTTCATTACATTATGCCTCTTAGCATTTGGGACAAAACACATATTAAAAGACAAATAAATCCAGAGTGACACAGCACAAAATTCAAAAAGCCAAACATCATATTTGCACATTTTTTTTTTTCCCAAAATGCTACTCTTCATCATCAAACTCCTTCATCAGAAGCCAAATGAAGTGGAAGGTGTTTCAGCATGGAAATTATAACCTGTAGGCCACTTATCCAGGGTTAATGCAAGTGTTAGTCAAATGCTCTTCCTTGAGACCACCATGCCACTAAAGACTCAAGAACTTCAACTGAAGTCAGTTTCAATTAGGCCTCTCAGGTAACTCAAGATTAGTAATGGAGACCAAAATGACATATGTATGCGAGAAGATTGTACCATTGTTTGAGTTCTTAGAACAGTCCTTCTTTCCGAGCTAACACTCTACTATTGATGCCAAAATGAGGGTCATCACTAACCTCAGAGTAAGTAGAAAAATCTTCTAAACTCACAAAAGACAAAGGCATGTATCACTTCATGAGTGACCACATAACCATGTGGCCATGGTTACAAAGGAGCAGGGAGCCAGGGTGCTCTGTTTGATGCATGTCTTTGGAGATACGCTGAGAAAGCAGCAGGCAGGTGCCTTTTGCTCTTTGAACCAGAGCCAAAATTGGTGATTAGTCTTCAAATGCACATCGTAGCACAATGCGGTCAGGACAACACAGACTGGTACATACAGCTTTGTTCCCCTTATACTTAAAGCTTAATAGACATTCAGTGACTACTTTCATTCTGCCTCTGTCTGCTGGCCTAGAATTCAAGCTGAATGTGCCCACTCTACCTACAAGGGCAAAGCCAGTGTGTGAGGCAGATCTAGCCTGGACATGAGTTTGCTTGCCTGGAAAGTCAGTTGACTCATTCCAAATATGAGTCAGAGCATGAAGTGGTGTGTCTGCTCTGTGCTTACAGGAGTGCTTAGGCTATGAACTAAGATGACTGTAGCTAGCTTGACCAGAGTTGAGTCTTTTGCATTCTTTACTGCTTCTGATTTCTGCAGAAATGATTTTCTTCATCTCAGTGATGTCCACGAGATTTTAAAAAAAATTCTAGAAGTCTCAAATTCATGAAACTCATTGGGAAAAAAAAGGTAGTATTAGGCTTGCAGATATTTCAAACTGCTGAAACTCTTTTTACAAGAATGTCTCAAAACAATAGTTTGCAGAGTACAGCAGTATTTCCTATATGTACTAAAATAGAAAAAACCCAACACACATACTCAGCCTTAGGCATGCAAAACCTCAGTAATTACTAGACAGAAAACTAAGAATTAGTTATATTTTTAGAAAACTTTCCAATATATAAAGCCAACCCCTTGTTACGGTGAATCATACAATTTATTTCTAGGCATGAGAGTGACCTAGTTCTGCTTTTCTGATGCTGCGCACATCAGAGTCAACTTCTTTTTCAGAAATCCCATCATTCAGTGCAGGAATATTTTATGCTGAATACGCTGACAAAGGCCACTGCCTTGGTTTTCCTTTCACCTATGCTCAGTTATATAGACTGAACTTTTCATTTGTGAGGGAGTATGAAGTCAGTGTTACAGTGGTAAAAAAAAAGAAAGTGAACTCACTGTTTTGCTCCTCCTATGAAGTGAATAAACATTGCACTGTCCAGATGAGAGACATGAACTCTGTTCACCTGGCTTTACACTGCTGAGGAAAATGCAGCAGTTGTGGAGTGAAGATCAACCCTAATGATGATCTAAGATTTAAGAGAAGCCAAACGAATTGGAAAGCAAAGTTTGTGACTTATTAGTTTAAGATTTTTTTCTACAGCAGGGTTTGACTTCTCACGGTAAACTTTGACCCTTTTTTTGTAAAGAGGCCCATTGGCACACCTCCTTATAGGGTCAAGACTAATATTCGCTGGTGAAAAAATTGTGGACATCTGATTTTGGTGTATTTGCCTTATTTTTTTTCCTTCTTCTGTTTTTGTTTGTTTGTTTGTTGTTTTGGTTTGGGGGTTTTTTGTGTTTTGGTTTGGTTTTGGGTTTGGTTTTGATTTGTGGGTTTTTTTTGTTTGTTTTGTTTTGTTTTGTTTTTCCCCAGGTTTGACTTCTGTGTATTTTTTTTTTTTTTCCAACCAGTTTGACAATTTTCGAGAGACTATCCCAGAGACATCAGGGAGTTCCAAGGGCTCAGAGGAACCAGTGGGAGGGGGCCCTTCTCTCACACCGCTGGGCCCATGTAGGCACTCCAGCAGAGCCCTCTCGTGGAGACACCCTGAGAAGCAGCAGCAAGACGGTTTTTTCCTCACTATGCACCTTACACAGTTTTCTTAAAAGAACTAAATAAAATGGAAAAAAAAAGCCACACTCTTCATTTGACAGGTCTACAAGAGGCATTTAGTGGTGTAACTAAATTCTTTAGGGACCATGCTGGCTTAGCCAACACTTGATATCCTGGTTAAAGGTGTATGCATTTGGTTTAAGATCCTCAAGTTAAACTGATAGAGTTCATTTGTACTAAATATTGCCATCATAGGGAGTGTAAACAGATCATATCCTCTGTTTCACATCCTTACGGCAGCAAAACTGTTTATGAAGGTGGAAATAGGCTGATGGAGGAAAGCTTTCATTGGCAAGGATAGTATCACTAAATTATGGTGGTGTATCTGTCTCAAGAAGGGAAAACATCTTTCTTGGGGCACTGCCTGTGCTTCCCTCAGGAGGATTGGTCAGAAATTGCACTGATATATGGACATTGACTCTGAACAACAAAGAATAAAAACTAAGATATTACATTTCTCAGGCTGTGTCTGTGGAGTCTTAGGTAGGTCTGCACTGCTCTGGAGTGGCAGAGTAAGACTACATCTCCTGTGAAGAAATACAGTGGTGGTGGAAGGATAGGTATGAATGCATAACTAGCTTTGCAGTAGAGTTTCTGTGATACAGCAGGCACTTCTGAAGCCTAGTCTTAATCTTAGACTGTAATCTTCTGCAGTTTTATTACTTGCTTTCTCTCGAGGAAAATAACACTAATTAGATTATTGACATTTACATATATCACTGATCACATTTTAATACCACTTACTTTGTTCTTCATCTCAGTTTAATTATCTGTTCAAGGATTTGATGAAAAGTCAATAGCTACTTTCATCAGGACAGCCCTGCTCCTTGCTAGAATTATTTTCCCCAATATTCCTGTGTAAATTGCCAAAATTCACTCTTTGAAAATTGCTGGATACTCTCTATAGGCCCCTCTGTCTTGTATCTAAGGTTTAATTCTTGGGAGTTTTGAAAACACCGAAGAAACACAGGTAAATAACCTGCCTACAAATTCCACATTAGAATGGAAATGTGCTACAGGACAGTGAACTTCGCATCTTCTGTCCCTTCATTTGCTGCCTTCTTTCACTAAGACTTAGTGTTCATGATGAATGATTCTCATACTAACCTATAAATCTCTCTGACACCTTGTACTTTCATATCCTCTTTCTTAATACTAGTTCTTGTTGTCCCCTTCTACAGCTTGTGGCAGGGCATTTCACTTTCATGGCACTAGTCGAAAAGCAGCCCAAAGAGACCATATGGCAGCTAAGCCTCCTCAGTCACCAGGGAAAGTGATCCCATTAAAGTTATATTTAGCTGGCACTAGTCCAGCCTTGTGAGCTGTGACAACAATGTTTCTGTGACTATCAAGGCAACAGGATCACATGAGGGGCTTACAGGCAGTCTGTAGCCTGTACTGCACAGCATGCTGGATTTGAGAGACCACCAATCCACTGGAGAAAAGAAAGAAAGAGGTGGAAACTGAGGCAGCTGACTTGGACTGCTATATTGCCTCAACAGGCTGCAATAGGAAAACAAAATGGATGTTAAGCCATCAATCATAGAAAATGAGAGCAACTTTCAAACAGCCTCAGTGAGAGAGGATGTTTGTACCAGGACATAGGCTTGTATCAGGGTGCTGAAGAGGATCTTCGGACCTTGTGCCTTCCACTGCTACCTGTCATGCAGTTTTCTTGCCTCCTATGTAGTCAGTTTTAGATAGTCATTGATTACATAGGATAGGAGAGCCTAAGAGAAATAAGACAGGAGGGTCTGAAGACTGCAGGCAAAAATAGTCATAATCCTGTGTATGCCTACCCTTAGCATGTCTTAAAAGTAGATTTAAAATTTAAAAAATTTAAATTCAGTTTTAAATTTATTGTTCCCCAGAGGTTCTGCTTCATGTTGTGCATGCTAAATCATTGTGTTGTTTGCCACTTCTCTAACATTCCTGATTCTGAAAGTGTACCTAACGTGAATGCTGCTGTCAATTACTTTCTTGTTTCACACAACTGAGTATACAAGGAGAGTGTCTGCCAAAGGGTTTTTGTCAGGCATCTCTCTCTTACTAATGTTCTGCCTCATTGACTATGCTTTCCAAGTTGCTTACTTATTTATTTGCTATTTTTTGAGTCAGGGGCAGACATAGGACAACTCTGGTGTAAAAAATGAATTTGGCTCAGAGTGAACTGGGAAGTAAACCTAGGGGACACACCTTTGAGTGACCTGCCTTTGTAAATCTGAAATCTTTTCTGAAAAGTTTCTTAAGTTACAAGCCAACAAAAGCATAGAAGGGGAAAACAGTGCTAAAAAAGATGATTCCTTTTTGAGATATTTGGAATTGCCAGCTGTATAGGCACCCTGTTAACAGAATTGTCCAAGTAAAACGAGAGAATGTGGAATAAATGTTCAGCTGCCCTTGGCAGAAGGTTTTTAACTAGATTCCATGTTTTTCTGGGATCATTGCAGTATTAATGACTTCATTCAGGTTCTTGGACAATACAGATTTAGATAGTCTTTTCCAGAGGTAGTGAAGCTTATTCAAGTTTCTGAAGATTCCTAATCCTTCAAACACTAACCCTGTCCTGTCTTCATCTCAGTCTGCAGGAAGAAGACTGCATTTTGGAGGAGACTCATTCATAAGCTGCTGAGGGGTATGGCAACAGGTCCTGTCTTAAGGGAGCTCTTGGGGAAATTCTGGTCTCCTCACAGAAGCACAGCATTTCTCTGCCATCAGAGAAATAAATAAGTGCATGAGGAAAAACCTAGCACAGATTTTTACCTGAAATTATCAGTAACATCTTTGTCTCTGATATGACAGATGAGAGATGCTTAATATGCTGAATAAAACACAGTTGTTGAAAACTTTGAAAGATAACATGCTTTCCTGGATCACCAGCTAATGACAACGTGGAGTGGGCATCTGATGGCAAATCAATGGATTTTTTTGTCTTTCTACTTCCAGGGCAGAGAGGATAGGGTGGTCCCTCATGTCAGTTCATTTCTCTGGTTTCTTTTATGTCATATAAGGCTTGCTTAGACCATGAATTTAAGAAGGGTGGAGATGAATGCTTTGTGCATATCACTTCTTCCTGCAAGCAAGCTTAGTGGCTAGTGACATACTGGAGTGTGGAGCCAAGGCAAAGAGGGCTATGTATCAATTTATTTACTTGAGTTACAGAGATCTCTGACAAAAAGAGGATTCATTCAGCTATTGAAGCTGCATTTTCAAAGACATTTTCAAGCTGACTTTTAAGGTGAAGTAACAAATAGTAAAAGAAAGCATAAGCAGACAAACAAAAAAAGAACTAAAGGTTCCATAGGCAAAGACACCCATTATTGTAATATGATCATTTTAGCCACTTGGACAGCCCAACATTGGCTCTGTCTACACAGAAGCTAGAGACGAAGAGAAATAAGGAGCTGGAGGGAACATATGGGAATGTCACAGGTGGTGAGGATGGAACAGTGAGGTGATGCCTTCACAGCAGTCATGGGCCATCAGAAGGAGGAGGAATGAAAGGAAACATCTCAGTTTCTTTTGACTGGCAGATGGGTGCAATGTTAATCTGACAACTGCCTTGCAAATATTGTTCAGGCTGTTTCAGTCTCCTTCAACCTCTTCAAGCCTTGTAAATATAGGCAGCCAGATCCTGCATGTCCTGCTCAACACAGGAGTGCTGTGTTACTCCTGAGTACTTGTTAATATCACACATTCCCTGAGAGCTCGATGTTTTATTCACTTGGTTTTACTGTTAACTTAAAACATTAAATAGCACAGGCTCTCATGCCAGTCAGTAATAGTTGATTCCTATGGTAGTGTTCACAAAACTAACACTGATATTAATATAATGTATAAACTCTTGAAAATTTGAGCAAACAAACGAACAAACAAAAAAGAACAGTTGTCTTGCTTAATACAAGAAGTCAAAATCAATTAATTTTTAGGCCTAGGGCTAAAATTTCTTTACAAAAGTCCAAGGAGATAATGGAAACATGCTATTATCCTACAGCCTATTACTTATTGTTGTTGGCTGGACTTCACGAATGAAGATCTTGGGATAAGCCTGTGCAGTGGATTTTTTAGGTGAGGCACAGTGTGCACGGAACTGGCCCCACCCCCTTTACTCCTGAGGTTCATTTTGCCACGGCCGAGCAGCTCGGACGGTGACAGCGAGTTCCTCCAGGATTCGAACCGGTGTCCGCAGAGGAGGAGTCGGCTCCAGAGGCGGCGACTTACACCACTCGGCCAACGCCTGCCGCAGCCTATTACTTAGAAACACAGTTTAAGGTACTGCCTAGTCCTTCATATTAAATGAATCTTTTTTTTTCTAAAGGCCAATTAATATTTTAAAGTCCAAAATGCATCTTTTGCCTTAAACATGACATTAAGCTGAGATGTAATCATAGATGACTCATTTAATTACGATTCTGATTGCTATAATTTTTATAATACACCATGTTTAAAGTCTAATTTGCTAAGAACTATAGTTTAATGAATGGTCCAATTTCACTATAGGCAACACTCTTAATGATGACTGTAATTCACACTACTACTTTTGCTTAAATTATCTTTTCTTCAACTGCCAAATCTGAAGTATTTAAGCAAATGTCCAATTGTAATTTCATGTTCAGCAGTCCAGTAATTTCCAAAAATGAGTTCAGAAAATTATAATGTGTCATTTTCCCCTGAAAATCTCCAGCACCCCAGAGCTTTGATTCAAGTAACTAACATGGGAGGTTCACTTATTCCCATGAATGTGCCCATAAAGGTCCAGTGAAAATCTGCCTGCAGATACACATAACCTTGAGAGTTGGCAAAGTGTTGACTTTCCCAACATATACATAACTACTGGGGGTTATTTTTCATACTAACAAAAGTTCATAGCCACGTGAACGACTGTCTGCGCAATGCAATAACGGTATGCAGGTAGGAGTACATTTGAAGTGTTAACTGAGAGGAGCAGACAGTTAAGTAATATCAAAAGCCATCTCTTCATCCTGTAATGCTGAACAGTGCTGAGGCACTGTAACACCTGTTGTTTCTCAGCTATGTCCACTCCTGACAGGAATACCTGCTAACAGATTTAGGTAGCACAACCTATCTGCAAATGTTTAAAGCAGTCCTTCAGCAGTGTGACAAATGCTATTCCTCTCTAGTCTCATGAGCTAGATGACATGATTTATTTGTATTGATCTGAGTTTTTGACAGTAGGAATGCTCTGGCCCTTAATAAGCAGAACAGTAATATTATTCTGTACCTCCTTCTGTCTGTGAAGCTTAAACTTCACTGCACTATTTAACACTTTACTAAGAAGACAGTTTATTAAGTACAGGTTATTATCTCCTGTGTGGGTGCACTTCTACTGTAAGACAGTGTAGGTGAGAGCCAAGGGAAGTCAAAATGTGCACATGGGCAATGTGCTCTTCAAAAATTTTTCTCTTTTCCCAAACCTCATTTTCTCTGTTTGCAGTGCAGAAAGAAAATAAGTAGAAACAGTCACCTTTAAGATTATAAATGTTAGGAGCATAGTATGCAGCCTCCTAATTAGTTTCATTTCCCCTGTGAACATTCAATAATCCATTTAACATGGATGTTATTAGAAGCCTTTTCTACCCATCCTACTTGTGCTATAGTCTTTCTCAGACAAGTGACTTCACTGTCACACAAGATCTCTGCCACTGCCCTGACCCTGCTTTCAATATTTCAGCTCCTCAAATAAGGATGTTAGGAGAACTGGCATGTACAGCAAAAGAGGTTCTTTCATATAAAATGAATCCAGGTCAGCAGTGCTAAGTGATTTAAATAAGTCTTCAGCATGACTCACAGTGATCCAAACAATTAGTTCAGTTTTTATTCACCATAATTAAATAACGACCTTAAGACAATTAACATCTTTGAGTTTTGTTTCCTTTTTGATTATGGTTGTTTCTGTGTTCATATCCTCATCTCCAATGACTAGATTGCCTTTGTGCCTAGGAAGGCAGGAAAACAAGTTGAGATATGGTAAACTGTGATTCATTACAACATAGCAATATAATGTTTCATTTTTTTTCATACATGGAGTTGGTCCAAAACTGGTTGGCCAAAGTTGCTATGGACTCTTCATCCTTGTAGATGCTCAAGAGTCAGTGGACATGGTCCTAAGAAATCTGCTCTGTTTAGATCCATTCTGAGTTGGTTGAGCAGGAGGTAAACAGTGGATGGTGGACTAGATGACCTCTGGCAGTGCATTTCAAATTTAATTTAATGATTCTATTTCTAACACTGTGATCCTTACTGAAATCAGAGGTTGTCATATCTTGGTGATATTTTACTTCTATTTTGTTCTCCCATCACTACTGTACTTTTCTTGTTCTTGTAAATTTATGTGATTGAAGTGCTAGTACTGTATCTGGAGCATATTTTTGCTTTCTTATTTTTAAATAGTGTGGAAACACACATACAATTACATTGGCATTATGTATTGATAACACAATACTGTCTTAGTAAATAAGTGACACCAAAAGCCTAATTCATGGAGCCAGAATTTGAACTATCCAAATGAGAAAGACAGTAGTCATTGAAATAATTCACATAAAGTTTAAAATAAAAAAACTACAGAAATCAATAATCCTTTTATGTCATTAAAATTAAGTTGCTTTAGAAAATCAGGTTTGCATCCATATGCAAATCTCAGTTTTTGTGCAAAGATATGCAGAAGTCCATAAAAGATACTAACATTCTTCTGTAAAAGAAAGGGTCAAGAGACATTAAGGAAACAAGTCTTAAAAACTATTACACTTATTAAATCTTGAAGCTTTCTCCCAGGAACTTTGACTACCCGTGATTCTGCAAACTGCAGATGGAGTAGAAATGAAGTTGGCAAATATATGACCAGGCAAACGTCCTTGTAATCTTTCCTTTTATCAGAAGAACAGAATCAACTTAGGGAGTTATTGAGGTAGTCTGATAACAAAAATGGAAATTATTTCTGTTAACATCCTGGCAAAAATTCCCAGCATATTTCTGAGCTTTCAGAATTGGTGCTGAATACCTGAACTTCACCAAATCTTGTCAATCACTTAATTAATTCTCCATCAAAGTCTTCCTCTGATTGTTCCTCTTTTAGCAAAATTATGCCTTGGAAGATCTGTACTTGGATCCCACTGTACTTCAAGATCTACAAAAACTGTGATATTGCCAAATGGACTTCCTTACAGAGAGAAGGCTACTTTGCAATGTAATGAGCAGGAATTATCTAAAACAATGAAGAAATGCTGAGGATACAACAGAGACATAGAGGTTATTTTAAATTACCTATTATTTACTGGCTTTTAAAGAACTGGGCCATTTCATATATCTTGCACAAAATATCCTTCTAATTGATCACACATATTTAAATATGGACATGTGTTTACAGAGAAATTGAATTTTTCTTGTCACATCTTACTTAGTCTGAACTTTAACTATGAGCGATTTCACAGCTCCAAGGAGACCTCTCTTCAAGCTGCATGACAAATTACAAATACTTACTAGCGGTTTCAGCCTGCTACAGCCTCCTAATCATATGAATTCTCCTCTAACTTTATTCTTCATCTTGACATATGTCCCAGAATGTTCCTTCACAACCATCTTCCAGTCAAAACCTTATTATTCTTTCAAATCCTTCAAAAAAACCCACAAAACACAAACTGTGATGTCACAGAAATACATTAATTACCTCAGAAAGGACCTCAAACTATTGTAGTCAGATACTGACACATGTTTAAGGCCCTTAGAGAACTATAAAATATGCCATTTTTCTTATCAGCCAAGTCTTTTGCTTCTGATTATATTTTGACCCATTAATCAGAGCTATTATTTCATGATCAACCACTTGCAAAATCAATTGTAACAAAGGGACAAATGTTGAGAGTTGGATTTTTTTTGCTGCAATTCTGTTTGTTCTACAAGGAATGCATATGAAGCTTTTTTCTTGACTACAATAAACAGGTAATTTCTTGGTTTTCAAATGCCATATCTGACCTTTCTGTGAGTTCTTGGACAGAGAAACTCTCAGTTTTTGCGGCCTCTTGAAACCTTTTCATTTTCTGATAAATTGTACCTTGGCCCTCTGCCTCAAATGCATATGGATATCCAGCAGTGTCAGGTCCTAGCTTCTGATCATGACCCCGTTGCTTGGAGTGGTGTTTTGAGTTACTCTCTGTGGATAGACATGACTGCTAGTTGCATTGACCTAATGCACCCACAAACTGTGAATGAGCCTGCTATTCTATATTTATCCAAATACCCACTTCATGGAAGCTGTTAGTACCTTTCAACCCTATTTCAAACAACACATTACTCCAACATGGCTGTTACAATAAACTCATTCAAAACATCTCTTTACCCGACCTGGGTCTCATGGCAATTTTTTCCACCATCACTGGGTTATTGAGACCTCTGTCAGCAGCAGAATAGATTGAATGAGTCACTCGATTTTAATCCCTCCTGTGAAATTTTACACCACTTTGCCAATTGTTATGAATAATTTATTTCAGCCTTCTTTGTTCTAATATCTACTCACTAATATTTCAACAGATACTGAATTTCACTGCAAACTAAAATGAAACTGCATTGTAAAAACTCTTTCTACACCTCAGTTAAATTAATCTAGATTCTGGTTCAGAAGAAAAACTAAAAAAGTAAATAATTATTTCCCATGGTATCCTAACCTTTTAATGTTTGTAGACTGACCCAAATTCAGCAGTTAATCCTGGTTTGTTTTACCAGCTGCTCATTTCCTTCCTTCATTTGCACTAGGGTATGTTTTCTGAGTTATTTCAGACAGTTTAATACTGTCAATTTGCCAGTGTTTATTTAAAGAGCAAGTTAAGGAAGGTTCATCTAACTTGACACTGCTATGAGACGTTTTATTCTGCACAAACCCTGACGTGCAATGGCTAACTGTTACTCAACACCTACCAGAATTTATTCATAACATAATAATGCATTTGTATTTCAAATATGCCTTTCAGAGCAATGGATAATTTTTTCATGCTTCATCTAAATTATCCCGTGAAGACCATTACACATCTTCATTTCTTTAGTATAGATTGGAAGCCTTTTCTTTCCCCTAATGCAGCCATTATATTTAATTCTATGTTTAGAATATGTGTTTAGAAATAAGTGTATGTAGTTGTGTACAAAACTATGTGTAAGCAGTGGCTGTCTTACATTCAGAGGATCAGGAAAGTTTCTTTGTTCATGATATAGTTTCATAGCAAAGTTTGAAATGTGTTTCTGGCTCCCTCTTTCCACCATCTGCTAATAACAAACAATTATTTTAATTCTTTTTATGGAAATAGCATATTTTTCCCCTCAAAATAAAATGCTTTTTTTTCCGTCATAGTGTCCTCAGTATCATAAATCAGGTCATGTTACAATGGTCTAGAGAGGTTGTGGTAGGTACTGAGTTTCACTGCTGGGTACAAACCCTAGAGTACAATAGCACAGTAATGAGGTGTAGAAGCTTCAGCAAGTCAGCAGGGGTGGAAATATTGGACATATCTCACCACAAGAGCAAGTTTCTTGGATGATAGGCTGAGGTCACATGCCCTGGCATACAGCATGGACATGACTAATCTCACCCCATATTTGCTGTCTATGGTAATTTGTGTGTTCTTGGAATGTGCTAGATAATATCTCTTATGATTATAATAAGAATACTGCTCTGAGGAGTGCTGAATGGCAACGTACATCTTGGTTGTTTATGGGCATAGTAATGCCCCTGGGTAGCATGGCTAACAGCAAACTAGTATCAGCATGCACTTGCCAGCCCTAAAATCCTGTACCTCAGGTCTTGCATGGCCAGAAGGACATGTCCACTCAATTCTAGACCCCAAAGTAGTTTTGGTCTGTAGTAGGTATCATCTGTGGGATGGAACAGTGGGGTAAACTAAAAGAGTGGCTGACAGCATGCTTATATAATTGCTTATTGACGGATACAGATTGCCTTTGGCAGCTGCCACCGCCATGGACTGCTTCTGGATGCAGGTCTGCTGCTGCTTTGAATAGTGATGTTAACAGACTTAATATAGCTGATAGTAATGACACAGTGTATTGGAGACCCTTTTCAAGAAGGAGCAATGAAAACATGGCTGATCCTGTCTTCGGATGCAACCTTGGAGATCAGAAGCTGGAGGGCAACCTAATTCTCCTTCTCCAAGTCACTTTTTCTCAGAGCTATGGTCATGTACATCAAGGCTCCTCAGCCATGGGCCTTTTCCTGATGTGGACACACTTCTCCCTACTCTTAGCAACTTCATTCTTGCTATAAACATCCACAGCAAGTGGTCATATGGAGCCCAAGAAGTGTCAGGCAGCAACAGAGCACTGTTTTGAGAGAGAAAAGGCCACTAGCACCTTTGACATTTACTTCTCTAAATCAATAGAAGAATGACTTAAAAACCTCCCCAACATCATGCGCATAAGAATGGGAATATGTTGTCACTGTGAATTTCACCTTTTACATGAACTGCTCCTTGAGACTTGTAAATGTTGCAGTGTAGGTAGATGGAACAAACGTATTACAAATCAGCTGCTGTGTGGAAAGTGAAATTAATAATCTCGGGACTGCTTTAGCACGATACTGTTGTTGACATTCAAGTAGTAGCAGAAACTAAGATACATTTGCTGTATTTAAATTGTGCAGTGAAGACCTGCTAAACATTTTTGTCAATTCATGTAACACTTCTGTCTGTCTCATTTTCCTGAGAAGCAAGATCTTATGGCCACTCTTACTCAAAGAAGGACATTTTCACTGGTGCTTATAGCTACCAAAGTTGATGGTTAATTTTGTCCCACAAAAAAGAATTGTTCCAAAGTTTTCTTTAACATTTTTCCCCAAAATGGTGTTGAAAATGTCTTTTTTTTTTTTATTTTTTTAGCAGTTTATAATCCTTATGGGAACATCATATCCACACAGCTCCCTATGATAATTAGGAGTGTATGCCTAACTACTGATTCATCTGGCCATTTACATGCTTTTCTCCATCTTTCTATCTCTTCCTCTGTATTTCTATTCCTCATGGATCTCAACTCAGTATAAAATACTGCATTCTGTCTAGTTCTCTTTGCCATTCACCATAAGATTTCAATTAAAGATAGAAGGAATCATTAGGAAAAAACCCCAGAAACTATTCTGGTACTGCACAAATTGAAGTTATTAACATTAAATTGTCACTGAATTGGTTAGTATATATGAAACAGGACTTATGTGCAGCGTGTTCTTCATTGGTACTTGATAGGGCATCTATACAATCAAAATAAGTACTGAAGAAAAATGAAAGGACATAAATGGGGTCTTAACACAGTTATTATATCTGAAACTGTTTTGGTAATTCATATTTCAACCTACCCAATAATTTAATTTTCGATTGCACTTAACTCCTGCTATTTTTTTTTTTTTTTTTGGGGTTGGGTGGTTGGCGTGGAAGGCTTTCTCTTTCAATTACCAATCTGGAAATATTGGATCTGAAAAGGGAAAATGAGTATGTCTCACTTTGCCCTGGGAAGACTTTTGTGATGGATGGCCAGCATTCACCTAACAGTAAGCAACCACTTATATTACTCACATGAAGTAAAAACCTTGTATTTCGTCTGTGCAAGAGAGCTAAACAAGAGCTTTAATCCTCTTCTGCTTTAGTGCAACAGTGGTAGTTATTTATAGAACTGCTCTGGCAATGGGTGGGCATTGCAGATGGCTCTGTCTCACCACAGAGCTAAATTAAGTAATTTGTTTCTGAAGGGGAGGTTTATTTATTGACCTCAATAAAGTTAATCTTGCTTTTGCCTAGAGCTCAACATACAAGTGTAATCCAGTAGGTTCATTTCTATTTCTCTACAATTTTTCTGTCTTTAAATGCCTGAGTTTATTTCTCTTTACATCCTTTATGCTTTAATGTACCTCTTGTTTCAACCCCCACTGTTTTAGGCATATCTTCTGGTGGCTTTTTCCATGGACATTTTGATTTAGCTGTCTGCTTGGAAGCTCTCTAACCAGTCATAAACCTTTAAGTCATGGAAATAGTTTCACAGATGAACTTCCCTCACTGGAGAGCCTATTGCATTGAAATGGAGGACAGAGGTATCCCTGCAACCCATGGAGACATCCAGCATTTCTTCTCCTACCAATTGCTTTGCTGTCTCACACCCTCACAGTAAGATCAGCATGGTCAAGAGCCTCAGTTGTCCCCTTGCTCCCTACCTGGTAATATGCTACAGTGCATCGGAAGACATACACTAAACCAGGTCTCCCCACAGAGGTCAAACCACATGTGTTGCTTTTCTGTTGCTAACAAAGGTGATGCTGCCAAACCATGCCATGGTCACTTTGCAGCCAGGTTTTCTCCTGCTCTGTTAAGTCAGGAAAAAATGATCTTTCATCTCACTTCAGGATTCTGACTGATATCAAGGCATCCATAATACTGCCCTTCATACTTCTAGGATGGCTCTCACCTAGTCTTTTATCTTCAGGAAGAGAAAAATCAGAAATTATTCCTGAGGCCCTACCCAGAACAGCACAATTTCTTATCCTACAACGTCATGACCCACAATCCATGCAAAAAGGCAATTAGAGAAGGAAAAAACTGTTGCGGTATAGGGGTACTTAAGTTCTCAATATGAGTGGTGATAAAGTATCCATTTATTGATTGACAACATTACATTCTTATATGGCATATAATGATCTAATACATATTCTGTAACCTAAGCATTTATTGGATGCTTTCTTTAAGGGAAAACCACACCTTCTCTCATGCCTTTCTAATCACAACCGTCTGTTATCACATTCAGCTGAAGCTACTCAAGCCAGACTCCCTCACAACCACCTGCAGCATGCCCATGTAACCTTTTAATAGCCAAACTAAAATCAACCCCAACAAAAAACCCACACTCTCATAATTCTCACAGTATGTATTCCTCAATACCAAGCTACAGGTAAATCATGTGCTGGACTGACTAAATTTTTTTGTACCAAATCTCAGGAAAGTCCCTACAACAGCAACGCAGGTGAAATGAAGATGCCTTGAGAAAACAGCAGGACCTCACTGGTGGCAGGTGTTGGTACAGTCTTGATGTGACCATGACAGGTTTACAGTCTAGGATGGTGTGGTTTGCAATCAGTTGCTCCGAGCATTAATATTAAAGTAAATTTTATAGCTCAGCAGAGCTATCAGAAGTGCTACCTTATTGACAAAAATGAATTCCACTAAAAACTATTGCAGACTATCTGAAGCTGTGACAGGAACCTATACCATACAGGCACTTTAGCCCCTTATCTAGTCTTCTAACCAAATAGTGCAGTTCTTGAGTGCCTGGAGAAATTAATTTCTTCCAGTCTACATCTAGATATATGCATTCAAGATATTTCTGCTTTTTTCCTACTTTTCCTTTTGGATGAGTATTTGTACCAAATCCAAAATTCTATAACCTTGTCTTACATATTGAACTCCTGTTTTACTTCCATAATAATTTGGCAGGTCTTCCATTCACTAATTAATTCAAGGACCAATTTAATATTTAAAAGTATAATAAGGAAAATGGATATTTTCTTCTAGTAATACTATGATTCCTGGATCTAGTTCTTATCTCCTGTGAAAAATTAGTCTAGTATTCCCATGGTATCTTCAGGAAATTGCATTTGGGCTTATTTTTTATATTCAATTAATAAAATAGTAGCAAAACTTGTTTTTTAGTTTGGTGGTAATTCAGTGACACACTAGGAAAAATTAGGAATGGAGAAATTTCAGCCCACAAATTCTCTATATTTTCAGTAAGTTCCTTGTGTCTGCCCAGAACAAACATGATAGACAATCCATTGCATTTTTCCAAAACCCAAGAGGTTTATGGCATATAAAATAAAATTCACCTACCCACTTCAGGAAGAGAATAAGTTACTTTACAAAAGTGCCTGTTTCTCTCCATTAGTTGTGAAAGGAACGTGTCACAACCTTTCTCACCTAACACCCAAACTCTAGATGGCTAAACCAGAGCAGAAAAATCTGTTTCTAAGAGCAGAGTGGCTCAGCTCCTCCAAGAGCTAAAAGGAGTTACACGTGTGTGTTTATGCAGAAACACATGCCTTCTGTACTTTTCTGAATTTTAGTTCTGTGTTTTACCTGTCACCTGCTGCACTCTACAACACAAACAGAAAAATATTTTTTAGTTGTTGAAAATTAGTATTTTCAGTCTTTGGACAGTATATAAGAAACATATCTGTTCTGGTTTATTTTTTAAATTCATGTGATCGTTGCACTGTTCTGGAAAATGCCTGTGTAGTCAGATGTGCTGTGGGTGACATACAGGAAGCAACTTCCCTTGCATCTGTTGTTAATGTGTTAATTCACATTTGAGCTAATTTCAGACATTTGAACTAATTCCAGTCTTCTTACCTTCATTTAATTTCTAAAGAAAGCATGATTCAGTTATAAATTTATAATATAGTTCAGATATTACAATTCTTCGAATGCTTTGCTGTACTAGTGTATTGTTACTACTATACTAGAATGAGAAACTACTAGAATTTAATGCAACATTATAAATTTGAATTTAACATGAGCTTCCACTTAAAAAATATTTCTGTTAGTTCTATAACAAGAACAGTAATTTTTCCAGGTACACAAGCATGGTTAATTCATATTTCATGTGCAGGAGGTTCTTTACATGCCAGTAATGCAATATGGTCAATGAAAACAGATAGCTTCTGAGTCCACAGGTTTTGATTATATTAAACAGGATTTTTTTTTCCATTCTGAAGATCACATTTGCTCAGACTCAGACTACCGTGACTTCTTATGCAATAGCATAAAGTCATTTTTTGCCAGAGGAAAAATGAACCAATGTTCTGTTTTACATATATTCTAGTCATACTTGTGGTGCCATATAAAACACTGTGACAATCAATGTCATTTATGTTGTCATTAAGTGGAATCCATCTAACCCTGCCAGTGATTTTCAGTCATAGTCTATTGTAGTAAAAATTCCCTAAGTAGCAAAATGTTGCCTGAATCACATGTCATCAGCAAAATTTCTTCTTATGAGTTTTTTGATAACCATGGAAGATTATTTTAGAGTAACACCTATATACTTGAAGATTTTTTAGGATTTTTCGGTGAATTATGTGCAGAAATTTGTTGGAAGATGACAAATGAAATATTTCAGATGAAAACTTGCTTGTTGTCAATCAGCTTCATACGTATTTCAGCTGGTTTTTCTAATGATGTTCACCACTCAAAACTAACATTAAACACATTATAGTCCACAAAATTTAGTAATTTTAACCCTTTTCTTCAGAAAATCATACAAACTTTGCTGTTGGTATCAGTGACACTAGACAAGAGCCCAAGTAGAGCAGTATTTGCATGGAAGTGAAGTTTGAAGCTCAAAGGCTTATCCTCAACTTTTGTCAACCTGGTTATAGTAGCCAGGACCAGTTTGTAAGTCCTTTCCTCATAAAAACTGCTAAAAATAGATCATTTGCAGCAGCTGCCCAGGGCACACCCAACCCCTCAGGCTACAAAATGGGTGTTTAGGAACCTCTGTGAGATAAGGAAGTTTTCCTGTCTTCACACCAATGATTCAGGTGTGATAAGTCCCCTCCGGGGAGCCATTAGTTCCTTCACACCCACCTGAGGAGTCATGTCTGCTAATGGGCCATCAGGGATGCCAAAATTATGCCATTGTTCACCTGACAGAGTTAATCACCCACTGTGAAACTCCCCACCCTGGGGGAGGGACTGGGTGTACCCGTCTGAGCTGAAGCATGTATAAGCTTGTGGCTTGGGACTGAGGGCACTACTTGTTAGATCCAGAGGAGAACCAGAGCCTCACCAGGCCTGTGATCACTACTCTTGACCAGGGTGTGACCATCGTTTTTGACAGCAAGTTTTTTCTTTCTTTTGACTTTGAACTTGGGAGGGGGGAGCATGTGGTGTTCAGCAGAGGGGTTGGTGAACTCCATTCTGCTTGTGCCCCATGGTGCTGGGTTGTGCATATATTTTTTGTGGGTCAAATGAATTTTCCTTCTTTATCAGTGTATTTATTGTCATCTTTTTATTAAATTGTTATTCTGACTTCTGATCTCATTCTGAGTTAAGTTCATTTCTCCTGCTGGTTTGCCTTTAAACCCACACAATGGGGTACAATGGCATAGTACATCTGTCTTGCAGGAATTACCAACCTTTCACCCAGTCTGGTCTCTATTGCTTCCTGCTCAATTCCCTAAAGGCCATCTTTTGTTCACTGTGGAATTGCTGGTTTTGAATAGTCGAAATACTGCAGCTCCCATGGGAACAGACTCCAGCAGGACCTTGTGTGGGGTATTGTAACTCTCTATCACTACCTGCTTAATGCTATTTGCTCTCATCCTCATGAGAAAGACTGTTTGGGTTATAGAGCAATATGATTCCCACATTTTTCTGAGTAGATAAGTGGACTGTATCTGTAAGGCATTAATTAAATTCTGGTGTTAGGTGCTATGGTTTTACTGAGTACTTTGTTCTCTATTTCCTTGTTCTGAAGTTCCTAGTTAAGCCTCAAACATTTTCTGCATTTCTCTTGTGTGTAATTACATAGTAATGGAGAATTCCAGAGCAAAATCCTAGTCCCACAAATATAATTCACAAGAATTAGGTCAATTGCCCTTATTGTCAGAAAGACAAATTCAAGCAGCCTGAGCCCAGAGCTTCTGGTCTGGCCTTAGATATGCTTTTAAATTCTGATTATGTATACTAGTTTCTAACTTCATCACCATCAGGTACTAACCAAAGTAAGCTGAGTTGTGGTTTTCAGGTATGAGACCTAAGGGGGGCACAGCAATTCTGCAGGTATTCAGACTGCATGTCAGGGCTGCAGAGCTCCTTGTCAGTGGGTGCTTGTGGGAGAAAACTTCAGAAAGAGAAGGCAAGAGACAAACTGAAGGATTTTCAATGGGATTTGCATCTTCTTTTACAGGATTTGATATCTAATACTTTTTATCCCCACAATAAAAACTTGTTCACACAAGCTTTAGAGGATAAATGAGTTCTCAGAAGTGAAGGAGAATAACAATACTGGTTATTTAAATTACTTTGTGCTCAATTTTTCTTTAAAGGCTAGGGAATATGAAATACTACCAGATTACTCACATGTTCTTTGAGTATATTACTTATTTGATAATTGCAACTTAAAAACAGGGGACAAAGCTCAGCATGATTTTTTTTCCTTGACAGATATTACTTCAGTCATTGACAAAATGACTTCAAAATGTGTCATCCTGGTAGGAAGTTTACATCAATAATGAATTAGTTGCAGAAATGCAGCATTACTGGTTGTTTCCATGTCTGTTAATCACAGCTGTGATCTTTATACATGTATCACACTCTACATGCAATACTGTGACGTGAACATCTTTCCTAATAATAAGCAAATTAGAATCATATTAGGTTGTTGTGGAAACTTAAATACACAATTCCTTTCCCTCGAAAGCCTAATATGCACTTGGTCTATCTTTCCTCCAAAATCAACATTTGGGGATATTAAAAGATTATGTCCTATAATCCATGGCAAACAATTTTCCTGCAAACCCCTTCTACTGTCAGATGCACTGTAATCCTTCTTTCACTCTATCAAATATAATCCTACTTCTACATCAAATACCAAACCACAGCTGTGCTGCTGCTAGGATACAATTGTCTTCCCCCACCTGCTCCACCTCCAGCATGAAAAAATCCCACAGAGCTGTGACAAAGGTTAACTCTGCAACAGGTTTCTTTTTTATTGCTTGAAGCAGCTCCAAGCAGAACAGATCCAGGTTTGTTTTCATTTTAATGAACCGGAGCTAGGATCTTCTGTTATTAATATCCCAAAACAACTGGGTTGTCCTAATGCAGAGGAATCCATCTTACTCTAGTGTTTGTGGTTTGGATTTGCATGTCTTGCTATAGATTATTGAAAACATATGCTCTGCTCTAATTTAATACGTGGAGTTTGCTGTCATTCACAAACCACTTCAGCTGAATTCACTGTATTAGTAGGTCATCAAAACTCTCTACGTTGCATTACCATCCACTCTTCAATCTTCTAACTGGTGTTATTTCATAAAATATGGAGTGAACCATTGTTCAGCATGCACCTTGCCAGGGACAAAGTTATTAAATCAAGTGAAAGAGACATAGATTTAGCTGAAACACATTTTGGGGGGGGAAATTGGATTATATTATCTGGAACTTGACAAAATTGTTTCAATTTGCTCTAATCAGAGTAACCAATTCTGTCCTTGTATTGTATCTGCCCTCCTTGACTTTAGATGCTGTAAGCTAGAAAGTGCCTCATGATTTTATTAATGGTCCCAGTGAAAACTGAAAACCGGTCATTCAGTACTGCTGGCATGTCTCCTTCCTAACAGATGTTAACTGCTAGGAGGGCAAACACGACATGGGCAACAGTAGACTGACATATGCAGTGTGACAGCATCAGGAGGATCTCTTTATGTCCCTTGAAGTCAAAAGAGGTCCATCCATGAAAAATCTGTGTTAGAAAAAAGTGCAAAAGAGCACCAATGGACTCTCTGAGACAGAGACACAGAGAGGCTGTGAAAGACTCTGCATCAAGGAGTCATGGGGAGACAGATGTGAAGAGCAGCGAGTGAATGCAGGCAAGACTAGAGGTGATGGAAACAAAGAAAAAAGTTTTGGTCATAGTTGGATACTGTCTGTTCAGTGATAAATGGCATGAAAAGAGGACTAGGGATTGATTGCCCACTTTTCCAGTATAGCAGCTAGGTGATGACAAGGAAATTGTGAAGAGGCAAGCTCAAAACAAAGAAAAACAATGGGGGTTTTTTTTGTTTGTTTGTTTTTCCTCATGTGATTTAGTTAAGCTGCAAACCTCCTCCCTTAATGATGTGATTATTGAAAGTTTGTATTGATTCAAGGGAAGGCTTGATAGATTTCTGCAGAAATGTGTTAAAAGGAATATAGAGAATGTATCTGAATCTGGTTAGAGATCTGAGAGTGCTTGAGAAACACACCGCATAGCTCCTCCAAAACGCAGTCTTTCCTGGGCATTCACTTTTGGCCAGTATCAGCAGCAGGATACTGGATTTATAAGAACTTTCAGTCTGGTCCAACAGAGCAACTGGCATTTTCTGAATCTGAACATCAGATATTTACCATGGTTTTCAGAAAACATGAGGACTAATAAAATTTAGTTAACCTCAATCAACAGATTCACAAAAGGTTTTCTTGACTAACATGCTGATCACTTCAGAAAGCAATCAAACTCCACAGGGTTAAGTTTAATGAGGTTCCTTCTGAAATTACTTCTGAAATGTTGACTTCTTCATGAACCTTTGAAAAAAAAATCTACATCGTGCAAGTGATAGGAGGCTTATCTTGGTGGCTGTGATTTGCTGTGACAGATTGAAAGTTAATTAGAAAACTTAACTGGGTTTGATAAATGTCTGCATTTCATCAGTTGTTAATCCTGATGAAACATTGATGTGTAAACCAAGTCTACAACTAAGTTATGCAGATGAAAGCACAATTACACCCCGTTACAGCATGTGAGTTCTCAGAACCACCTGTATTTTAAAATCTCATTTCAAACACTTGTTTCAGGTGCTCACCAGTGTTCAGGAGCACTGCAGATTAAATGGGCTTGCCCTCTGTGCTTGTTCCCATTCTCTGTGCAAATTATCACCTGTCTCAGGAGAATGAGCCCCATCTACATTCTTGACTGGTGTGGCATACTTGGATAAAGCTGATCCCCCTCTCACACTGCAGAAGGCACACCTTAAAGCTGTGATCCTGAAGCCACAGAAAGGCAACACAGAGATGCTGCTGTACTACCACATTGCTAAACCACCACCAGAGAACCTAGGAACTGAAGCCACTTGGTGACACCGTTCCCATAAGTATCCCCGTGCCATGTTTTGCACACTCCATTCTGTGCTTTTCAGCAGATTTCTCTATTCAAAAGGGAAGTGCAGAGTTGTCATAAATGAGGTTGGAGCATCTTGGGTGGCAGTGAGTTGAGGAGGGAGGAGAGCCTCCCTCACCACAGTAGCCTCCCTTCCCTTGCATCAGGAGATGATGTCCCCCAAAGGAGCTTGCAGTACCCTTGGAGGTTAGCAGATCTGCCCCTCCACAGCCTCCAGAAATCCCACTGGGTCGTATCTCCACAAACTTAAACACATCTGTCGTACTTGGTGGGAAGCATGATCCTCTTTGATATCATGTGCTAAGACAGAGCCTGCTGCTATTGCCTGTCACAGCTGCAGACACATTTTGTCACTGATCATGTTTTGGGGAAGATAAATGGTCTTCTCCCCTATACTTTCCCTCTCAGCTTGAATTTGAGATACTGAATTTGCTTCAGAAGTCAGAAGAGTCAGCCTTTCTGAAGGCCTGACCTAGACTTTTGCTAGCTTTAAAGATTGAGACAGACCCTTTCTAATACTAATACAGGTCTGGATCCATCTGATGTCAATACTGCTGCTGGGCTGCACTGTCTTGAGTCTGTGCAATTAGGAACTAACTTTAATTTTAAATTCCATTTGGTCTCCAAAATCATCAGGAAATTGCAATAATTTAGCACATGTTGGGAACCAAAGGACCACATCTCAGAGGAAGGAGTACAATGCCTTCGCATCAGAGATAAGATGCTCTTTTGAGTCAAGGCTGTTTTCTTAAAAGCTAGAAATAGAAAGTCATCAGTGGGGGGTTTTTTGTCCTATTGTCATAGGGGAAAGTTGCCAAATTATCTGAAATTCTTCTTTTATATGCTTTGGGACTCTGAGCCCAAATTTATCTAATACTCAGGTAGTCTCAACATGTGATGCTGCAGATGAAATATAAATGAATAATTATTCATTCAAAATGAATAATTATTATCAATCATAAAACACATCCCCGTCAAAGGCAGTTTCCAAAGACAAAAGGGGAGTGATGTTTTCTACCAAGACCCAAAATTGTACAGTTTACACAGATTTTATCGAGTATGTCTCTAAACAAAGGGGTTCAGACCCCAGCAAACACCTCTCACGCCCTGCAGAAGTCAGATATTTCAGCAGCTGGAGAATGGTACTGACGTTAATTCAGCTTGGTCCCCAGGCATTCAGGCAAGAGCTCCACCAGTTCCGAGCAGTGGCAGAGCAAACCTGCACACACCATCCAGACAGATATACTTTTAGAATATTTTATCAGTCTTCAAAAAACCTGTTTTTTCAATTTGCTTAGTTGCACTCTGGATTTGGGCTGTGTACATTGCTGAGACAGGAATTCACCTATTTTTTTCTTCTCAGTTAGCGAAGAACTATTATATCTAACCAGGGTCTGAAGATAAGACTGTAATACTACTAATATTTCAGAAATTATCGGGTTACTTTCAGACACTCGAACATTACAGACTGAACTGATCAATAAAAAGTCTTTGTATTCTAAGAAAAATATTTCTTTTTCACATAATAAAATAAAGGTTTTTCAGCACCTCACATGAAAATCCAGGGAAAGAGATACAAGTATGCAGCAAAACCAGCTATTATGTGTTTTAGAGATTGACCTTGAACACATCATGTGAATGTCACCAGATAAAGGCTGTATCCTCAAGATGATTCTGGCATTCATTGTGGAAGGCAAATTCCTTACCTATGGTTTGGATCTGAGAAGTTTCTTTAATGAATTTTTTCAGGGTTGTTTGTTTTTTTTTTTTTTTAAATTTTCTTTATTAAAACTAACTTTTCAAAGGCGTCTGAAGACAAAGCAATGCCTAGATGTTGCAGGGTAGAAAAGGAGGTGGGAGAAAAATCAGGAAGCCTAGAATGATGCAGAGTCAGAACTGCAGAACACAAAGTTAGCAGGTGGCTGCTCTCTCCTGCTTTATCACAGAATCATCAAATAGTTTGAGTTGGGAAGAACTTTAAATATGATCTGCTTCCAACCTCCCTACCGTGGACAGGGACACCTTTCACTAGAACAGGTTGCTGAAGACACCATTCAACCTTGAATACTTCCAGGGATGGGGCAGCCACAACTCTGGGAAATCTGTTCCAGTGTCTCACCAACCTAACAGTAAAGATTATCTTCCTAATATTTAACCTAAATTTCCTCTCTTTCAGTCTGAGCCCATTATTCCTTGTTCTATCACTATAGACCCTGATGAAGAGTCCCTCTCCAGCTTCCCTTGTAGACTCCCATCAGATACTGGAAAGTTGCTATGGGGGCTTCACACAGGGTGCTCTTCTCCAGGCTGAACAGCCCCAGCATTCTCAGCCTGTCTTCATAGGGAGGTGCATCAGTTTCTTGGCCCTTCTCTGAACTTGCTCCAGCAGCTCCATGTCCATCTTATGCTGGGGCCACAAGAACAGTACTGCAGGTGAGTTCTCATGAGAACAGTTCGGGTTGCTATACATACACACCACCAGCTTGAATTTTAGATAGTTCTGATTTGGATGGTTTAGTAGCTTTTAGTTTTGCTTTTACTTTAAATTGGATTCACCTCTTTTTTTCGTCTTTTAAAAAGACTGGTGTAATTGCTGACTTATTTTCTCATCAGAAGTGTCTTTAGAGTTAAATATGCTGCAGTCTAGAAGCAAATCCAACCAATATATATGTGATTTCTGCTATTAATACATATGTAACAGAATTTAAAGGGTTATTTATATTTTTTTTTAATTTTTTTTTTAAAGTATAGCACTGTTAATCGACGAGAGTTTTTTATTGCAGGCCATATTCGTACACGTTTGCAATACTGTGAAAATAGCTACACTTCAATTCCACCCAAACATCGCTAGATGGCACTAAAAGCCCCAAAGAATTCTTGGTCACAAGATGCAGTTATTAAACCAATGATTTAGGCTTCTTTTTATCCATGTTTCTTTAAGATCTGTCAGATTTTTTAAATGAAAAGCGAAGTTTTGAACGCACATTTATCATAACATGTCACACATCCACTTCTGATGTGTACTGATTTCTAATTTACTCAAATATCACTGTAGTAAATAAATAATTCATATGCTAAAAGGATATATATTGTCCTTGCTTTTATTGAAAGTTGGCTCTTATTTTTAAGTACATCCCTTGAATTCTCTTATTATAATCTTGCTTAATCATTGTTTTATGTAATAACATGGGATCAAACTTAAATAGAAGTAAAGAAAATTCTGAGGACAGAAGTAAAAAGCATCTTTCAAATCCTTCTTTATACGGAGTGCACCAGTTGCCAATGGCCCAGTGAGGGGACTCTGATCAAAATCCAGGTCTAATGCCACTGAAGGAAATGGAGTGAACTTTGACACTTTTACCTGAATCAATCCATAGTTGCAGAGTTCAGACAAGCTGAAACTAAGATGCAGGCTCCTTTTTTATCATCTTTCAATTTTCCCAAGCCAGAAGTTCACTCATTTCTTGCTCATCTCTGGTAAGTTACTCTCCAGAATTTTGTTGGCTTGATGTATGCAATTCATGTTGACTTTTTTCCTGTTACATAGTAAGAAAAATGGACTATTTGGGGAATGTTTCACAAATCAGCTAGGGACTAGTGCAAACAAAGGGCAATGGAAGATATTTGTCAATATTCAGTTTTAAGTTTTTTGTTTTTAAAGATCAAGTAGTGTGCAGAGAAACTTGTCAGTACCTAAGAGGTATGTCTACGAAATAGTCTTGCAATTTAAACAGTCCTGGGACTTCAGACCAGGAAAATTTTTCCTTAAACCACATCATGTCAGGAATATTTGTTCCTCTACATGAGGGAAGCAAAGCATTTAGCAAGATGCCAGCCAGCTTCCTGATGTTCTTATGGCCTTCTTCTCCCCTGCCCTTTTCCTGTGTATTTTTTATGCTTCTGGATTAGTATATAGAAATAATTGAATTTTCTTATTATAGGCAGTGTTGTGCAATATCTGGTATGCTGCAAGTGTGTTGGCCATATTTTTCTGCCCTTTCTGAATCAACTGTGACTGACTGGGGACCATTCCTGTCATTGAATGATTATGTGTAATTTCAAGGTGCAAACTTCGAAGATTCCTTTCAAGTCTCTGTTTCTGCTTTCACTCACTAGAGAAAATAATATAAAATCATTGTACTGCAACACTAGGAGCTGTTGTTGGTAATAATAATAATTTCTCCTTCATAAAAGAAACAAAACTTCCTTTTGCGAAATATTCACTATTCCCACATCCCCCAAACTGGGATAACTAAAACACAGCTCAAAGATCATCACTGTGTCTTGACTGTGGTGAGGGGAGGGATATAAAATTCATAATGTAGGATTTCTTACTTTGAAAAGAAGTTAATTCATTTAAAAAGCAGTATCTTTATCTTAGTTTATAATTTTATTCTTTTTTCCCCATGGGTGTAAATGTGAATGCTCCAGTGTTGCAACTGAGCTGAGAATGCCTTTCCCTATGGTCAGAACCAGACCCCTCGAGTCACAGTTGCTGAGTAGCCTCCCAGACTTCGGTGGAAGGGTTTGGAGGGGACAGGAGGGGTTTGGAGCTGAAGCAAGAGGATGAGATATGTACAAAACACAATTTTTAGTGGAAAATTTAACCCAAAACTCTTATCAAGTATCTAGTAGAAAAATATATCATATTATTTATGTTTATTATATGAAAGTAATTATAATTACTAAAGTGTGAGTCTGACTTTGTGCTGGAAGGCACTGATGAGTAGTACAGACCTGCTACAGCAAACCTCACACTCAGCTATGAATCTGACTGGGGTCTATAAAGCTTTAAGTTTCTGAATCAAAAAGTGTATTTTGGAATGTGGAGAGCAAGGAGATAATTCTCAGCCCTTTAAATAAATGACATTTTCCACATAGAGGATAAATTAATCAGCTCTCTCTGTTGTACCTTTCCTGCAGAGGGGATTACAAAGAACCCCTTTAAATTTAATTTCAAGGTAAGTAGAGTTACAATACCTACTACATACACAGCTGTGTACATAATTGCAAGTATCACATTATTGGTGACATGCATAAAATGAGAATGGCTCATTTACACTTTAGCCCTCACATGGCTTTAACTTCTGTAAGAGGAAAAATAAAAAAGTTTATAGTTCCCAGGAGACAAAGTAATTATAAGGAGAAGTTCTAAAATGTAATTTCACTACTTGCCCTGTTCCATGTCAAACACCTGCCGGCTCCACAATGCTGGTTTCTGCAACAGCTGAGTAAAACTGGCATTCTGAAGTGCTCAGCACGTTTTGGGACAGCACCTTGCTGAGTCTGCTACTCCATATGAATAGACAATCACCAGGGATTGCAATCTCTGAAGGGAAATATTGCCTTCCATTGTATCGAGATCTTATCAATTTGAGTGGATGTAATTAGAAAAAAATTCAACTGGATGTAATCAGTTTGGAATGTGCATTGGTCAATTCCTGAACCGGACTTGCAGCACCAAGTGTAAATTAAAGTACATTATGGAAGCCATATAAACTGCCTAAATAAAAGAAAATTATATGTGCAATCATATGAAAATCTTGAATTTTGAGGTTTCTTTTGTGAAAGTTTTTCCCTCTCAGACTTCCCATAATTACACTCTGGTGAAAACATTTGAAACAACTTCTATTAGTGAGCTTATATTAAAAAGCAAAAAGGACTACAGACACAAATCAGACATGAAAGAAAAACATATTCCCAAATATTATGAGATACTGATTCTGCTTCTCTTCCCCTTGTATAATTCTTAAATTCTTCTCATAGCTTTTGCTAGATTCCACTCTTATCCCCAAAGATGTAGTCTTCTGTTTTTATCAGGAAATGATTAACAAATGCTTATTTGAATATTTTAATTTTTATTACAAGCCACAAGTATTGCACATGCAGGCATAGTCTGATCAGTGCATTTTGGAGGACTGCAGCAGTACAATCAAAAATCAGCTAATGAAACTTCCAGAAACTTCTCCTCCTCCATGGGCTCCTACTCCCAGTCTTCATATATGATTCAGTTAATTCCTAGCACTCGTGTTATTTGTAACTGTAGTTCATTTTGTTACTATACCATTAGCAGTATGGTACAGTATATACTATACCAGATACTATAGCATTAAAGTCATGCTAGAAATAGCAGCTCAACCCAACAGTATTTCATTTGTACTTTTCTATATCTAAGCCTTGTTCTGTTTATTAAGAAATTTTTCTCTAGTATGATTTGGTGGAAATCTTCCCACTGCGTTCTGTCAGATCAAGATACCCTCCAGCATATGTTGGTTTTCTGCATGTTTTAACAAAAATTTTGATGAACTCATTGTTTCAATAAAGCAATAAAATTCCATGTGACTTGTTTGGGGACAGAACATCAGCACACGTTTATTTAGTTTGTAAATAGTAAGCGTTTTCCCCAGGACTAGACCTTCATACATGGCAACAGCCAATAAACAGGCATCTGTTTCTTTTCTTTGTTGATGCTGAATTTTCTTCACATAGTTTTCTTTTATATCTGAACACATATGTATATTTGGACATTTGTAGAGTTGTGCAGGTTAGAGTACCAACTAGAGACCCAGTCTTCTTCCAGGTGTCTGAATCATCGAATTGCTGACTTGTGCCCACAATCCTCATCTGTCACTCTACTGCTTCAATGAACTTGCCGTCTCCAGCACAATACGCAACCAGAGTCTGGATGCTCTCCCAAGAGTTTAGGCTTGCAGCTTCCAACCCCCACTCACAGAAGAAGAGGCAGCACCCAAATTCTTTCCTTTTGAGTGCTAGTCCTTTAATGTCTCTACAAAAAGAAGAAAAATAACACTGCCAGCACACTCTCCAGACATGTTTGGGAGAGATCTATCTAGTCATTATAACATAATTTTTTACTGGGTTGAGTCCCAATCTGAAAAATACCACTGTACAAATCCTTATGTGGCTTATTGTGAAACAGTTGCTGAGCTTTTGTAGATACCGAACGTTACAAGGATCAAACTTCAAATACCTGAAGAATTCTTTACATGTGAAACATGAATATCAGTGAACTTAAAGCATCTTGAGGGTTAGATGGCAAGTATTTTAAGAGCCAGATTTTGGGTGTCTAGCTTCAATGAAACAAAGCAATTGAGACACCCTATTTTTTTCTACTTGTAAACTCTATATAGCATCTACATTTGTTGTGTGTCTACTATGTTGTAATCCTGATGGATTCTCTGGATCTTATCTTTGCAGTCTAAATATAGGCTTGCAAGCACGTGCAGAAATGCCCTGTTCCGAGCTGCAGTCCAGCACATCTGCGGACATGACTCCAAAATGCACACATAAAACAGATGAACCTGACATTCCTTCCAGGAGACAACCACGGCTTCAGACAGTGAGTCATGCAGTGAGTCAGCACCTGAACAGGACATCACCTGTGTTTCTAGAATTGAAGCATAAGAAACTTGAAATATGTTTTGTTTACTTTACTAGACTAGAAATACTTACTTTCAATGCTGGATGTCTCCTTGGAAAGACTAAATCATCTTAGAAGTTCTAGTCTGGGACAGTAATATCAAAAAATAAATCACCTATTAACATGAGCACACAGTTTATGCTATTTCTTCTAGCCAAGATTCCCAGGACTTTTTGCAGCCATTCAACAGAACTTCCTCACAGACTTGTGAAAAAGACACTTTCCCCACTTTCTGTATAAATAAACAAGCTCAAGCAAGGTTAAATGACACCAGGTAACACAGGAAAGCTTCAATCCCAAATTACTTCAGTATCTACATCACTGGAAGAAAGGTTCACTATCAGAAAATCCCAATGCTATTTTATAATCAGAATATATGAAATTACCTGTCTGTGGATTCATCATTAACATACAGAGCTATCTTTCCTCCTACAGGCAGCAAACCTATGTAATTAACCTGGGGCTCATTTCTCACGCATTTTTCAGCAATAGAAGGCAGATAAGATGGACTTTGCTCTTTTCCATTAACCAAGCTCTCCTAAGAAAGATGCAATGGGCTGTGTCACAGCTGTGCCTAAGTACTCTGGAGGAAAAGATAAGATTATTTCACCTGCAGTTTAACAAGCTACAAGTAATTGATTGGAGGTTCTCACTGCAAATGTGATCTAAAATGTGTGAATTCAGATTTCAGTCTAGGTTAAAAGGAGTAAAAACGTTTTTCCTGACAAATACGAGGGAAGGAGCAAGCACCTTGGTAGTCACCTGCCTTGGCTGACACGCAGTAACTTATTAAAGTTCAGAAACCCACTAGTTTACCTGAACCATTAGAGACAAAACAACCTAGTGCTCTAATTAAAATGCAGGTCTGGATGCTGCCCTTCATGCATGTGCAATGCTGGTTCAATTCTGTCTCATACAGGAGGGAAAGTGATTATGCAAAGTCATGAGTTCACTTTATAGATGAAGAAGAAATATTAATGAAGGAGCTCTTGAAAACAGAGAAGTATGTAAAGTTTTCCTTGCAGAATAGGAAATTACACTGTCAGTGCTGAATAAAATCTTGCCATGTACTAAATGGGTTTGTTTGTAGTGGACATTTCTAATGTAATTTTGTTCTGCACTAAACTGTACCTACTATAAAGTATTGCAAGAACTTACAATGTCTCTATTTTGTAATTGTGCTTTTCTTCAGGAAATAAGCCCTGCCATTGGGTTTGCACAGGTGGGTCACCTCTGTCCTACCATATTTCAGGATGCTTCACGACAAAGATGAACAGGCAGCAGGATAGGGTGCAAGACTCTGGGGGAGGAAGGGGAGAAGGAAGAACTATCACAGCCTGGGAGCCACCTTGCCCAGGCAAGAGCCATGGAAGCCAGGTCACTTGCTGGTCTTGCTGCTGTGAGTGTGAGGGCAGGGTGTCCTGAGCTAGTTGTGCAGGACATGTGGCTCTTACACATTCCATAATCATCCCTCTGTCCCTCCATGCCCCACAGATGCTATGGAGGCTGCGATTCCCCCCTCCCTTGGGCTCTTACTTAAGCTATCTATGCCACCCTCTGGCCTTCCATATGATGTTTGTGGAAGAAATGCCCAATTCACTTTGTGGTGGCAAAATTCACTGTACTTGCATTGCAAAGGCACTAAAGATGAAAGTATATGGTTGTCTAATGTGTGATCTGTCTTCTCAGCTGCTGTGATGGCATTATCCTGTTCACAAGCATTCCCATACTGAACTAGTCATCAGGATGAAAGAGGGCTTCAGTCTCCCCTGCACTTAGATTTGATTTCTAGAAAGTGGAAGAAAATTTATTTTGGAGCATGCTGTAAGGAAGTGCCTAAGAAACCAGGGGGCGAAGACAAACATTATAGTGAAAACAAAATAATGGCAGCATTGTTCTCCTAATAAATCTACAGAAATTTTCCTATGTAGGCAGGAGGGTTTGAGGAAGAAGAACATGTTGAGGAATTTCAGCCTCAAAACTGAAAGCCAATTTTGAAGTGGGTTCATGCTGCATAACAATACCCTTTTGTTTTCTAGCTAGCAGGATGGGTACTAGAGAGGGACGTGCAATCAAGCTCCATCCTCTGGCAATCCTCGGGGCATTACACAGCGAGCACTAGGTAAGGGGACAAGAAATCCATCAGAAGCACTTTGCAAACCCTCCTTGTTCAATCTACAGTTTTTCTCCTTTGGGAAGATTTTGTACCACCAGAAGTGATGTTTTGCTCTGTCAAAGAGATTTTTTTTGAAGTAGAGCATTACTGCAACATTCAGTAATCATCCAGAACTTTCTGACAGCAATCTGCTTCATTCCATGTTTGGGCCCTAACTGATGAACAATACAATCTAAATTGCCAGAAGCAGATTAAAATCAGCAGTGGCTAGAACTCCATTCTCTTAAGGAAAAAATTACATGATTACTAGCCACTACCTTGTTCCATTCATCTTTTTCCTCTTCCTTATTGAATAATATTGTACTGAGGATGTACATCATTAGCTCTTACAAGCAAATGAAGATAAATGTCCTGTAATGGATTTCAGAACCATCCTTGAACTAAAAGCATGAAGAAGCAGATGAGACACTGAAATGCACTCTGAATTTAAACAGACACTTTTAGAAAAATCTCTATTCAGGGCTAATGTTGTAGAGAAAAACTCAACAAAAGGAGAATAGCTCAAAGAGTTGTCTCATGTGAAAATATGCAGAAAAACAGCCCCAGAAACAGGGAAATAACAGTCCTGTGAAGATGTTTGCCTTCCATTTGAAAACCTCAGATTCTCCCAGGATTCCTGCATTGCCACTAAGTATAATGGCAGTACTGCTGCACCTGCATTTCCCTGTATAAAGAGTTATTTTTAATTCAGACTGGGAACAGCAAAAACAGTGGCAGCCTAAGAATGTTTTTTGATGAAAGGGGAAGACATCAAGTGCTACAACAGTCAACTTAAACATGTCCAGAGAACAACCTCTCTTGACAATAATCAAAAGACTTCAATAAGGTTGCACTGCCTAAAATGACAATGTCAGAGTAATTTTGTAAATAAAATATCTGAAGATTTTGGGGGTTTTGCCTCTCTGTGGATTATTTGTGGTATGAATTTTACCCTGGTAGATGCAGTAGTGCCAGCCACAATTATTCCTTGTCCACCTTTGCGGCTAGTTTTCTGTCCAGCACCCACTTGCACACAGAGAACTGCAGCAAAGAATACTTTGTGTGTGTAGATGAGTTTGTGTGCAGGCCAGGCTCTGCTGGGTGGTGTGTAGATCTTGTCAACAGCCTTCAAAAGGAAATTCAGTCAGAGCAAGAAATTGCCAAGAAGAGGGAATAATTAGTATGTCAGCCAGACCATTCTGGAAAAGCAGGCTTACAAAACAAATCTGGCCTGATTTGCATCATCAGGACGTGGCTTTCCCCTAAGCAATGTTTGGGGCAGCCAGTGTGTTCCTTCTGGAAAATGCATGAACCAGTGTTCTTCCCTGGGAAGAGACAAAAATGGTGAAGTCACACTCAGCTCTTCTTCCCTGCAAGGCAGCCACATTCCCAGGTCTCTGCCTACAAGACTCAGAGATGCATTGTCTGAGAAGTATAACCATAAAAACACAGATAGATTAGCTCACAACTTTACCATCACTAGTCACAGGGCAGCTGACAGAGATTATTGCTCATTTCTATCTTAGAAAAAAGTGTTTTGAAAGATGCCTCCTTGCCTTCACACAGCCACTCACATAAATGCACTGAGAGGGTAATTGTTCAGACCTTCAAAAGGTCTTTCCAGCTGGACACTCTACACAGCTCCCTTTGCTCTCTGCTCTGGAAGGACTGACTGAGGCATCCAATCTGTATTAGCTGGTTAAATGAGTTTGCAATGTATTACAACAGTAGGTTCATTTTTCTTTGTCTTTTACCACAATCTTGCCTTGATCAGATAGGTAATCAAGTCTGTCTTCCTGTCCTAGAGCATTTTCTCTGGATACAGTCTCCTATTCCACTCCAATTCACTCCCCTTAACACAATGCAGGGATTTATTACTGTGAAAATATCGTTTCTGAAATTGAACTTGAGTACTGAGAGACAAATTTTGCAAAGGGAAGGCAAATGAGAATATTTTAGCAGGTAATAAATGGATGATCAAGCTCATGAGTTTTCTCAGAAGGGATCCTTGTCTTGTGGTCAAATCATTTTGGATACGAATCTGCTAAAAATAATGTGGTACCAGGCATTCCAATGACAGAATTGTTATTGTACAGATAATACTTCAAGATGCATGAGGGAATGTGGTTTAGTAGATCATGCCCTTGAGAGATATTTTATAGGGGAAATAGCATTTATAAAACCAAGAATGAGTTAGTAAGACAATAATTCATCATGATCTTCTGCAGTGAGAACACCCAAAGGCTCACTGACATCAATAAGTAATTTTTGATTCTGAGAGCATAATTTTACATCATGCTTAAGCCTAAATTAGTTCACAGCATCTTCTTACACTTCATATTTTTGTAGACATTACCTGTGTGATTAACTCTGGTGTTTCACAGCAGATAGTGTGCCTCATGTCACAGGTCTCCACTGCAGCATCTAGACTCTGTATGGGCATTCTGATTACCAGTTGTGTACTGCTGTGTGAATCAACTGGTACCATTGCAACAAAGAGAAGGTTTGCAGAAATTGTAAAAGTGTCACATATGAGAATTGCCCAAGACAGAAAGCTCACAGATGAAGAGAGCTCTGATGCCATCTACAGAGTACATGCAGGAGGGAATGAAACAGGCTTGGAATCAGCTTCTACATGAATCCAGGCCAAGCAGCATGAGGTCTGGCTAGAATTCCTTTGAATTTCTGGTGTAAACTACTGAGCCCTCATGTCTGATGCAGTGTGGTCCGACTGACAACTTGTAGTCAAATCTGGCATACAAAACACTTCCATCTGGTCTCTTCCCTGAAGGAGATGCAATAGTCATTGGAGTATGAATGACACTTGAAGACACAGATGTCTCTTCCAGAGGCTATGAATGAGCTGCCACAGCACTGCTGCTGCCACTTCTGGAAGGTGAGGGATCGAGACAAAGACCTTCCAGTCATCACTGCCTTCTCTCAATTTCTGCTCCCTGCCTGCAATAACAGTGGATCTCCCTGAGACAGAGGGTGCAGCTGATACTGCTCTTGATGAGAAATTGAGACAGCAACAGTTTCCACGTGAGAGTAGCTGGTGGAAAAAGAAAAGAAGGATGCCAAAAGAATGGTGTCTTTAAAACATGAGTTAAAATGTTGCCTTATCAAAACTCCCAGTTCAGAAACACAGGCCAGGGTGAAGTTTGAGATGTGTTCTCAAGCAGAAGTATATCCTTGGAACTCAGACATTTCTCAACTGTTCTCACACCACTGGAACCCTGGACTGAGGACTTGCTCTCTCCTTTGTCTGGACTTGGTTGCCCAGAATCTACCTTGGCTGTGGAGCACTGCCTTGCCTCAGTCGAGCACTGCCTAGAGAAACAGACAACAGAAATAGGGATAGCACCATCCCAGAGCTCCTGGGGTAGCTCAGAGAGTCTTGATACTGAACGAATTGAGAACAGAGGCAGTATGACATGGACAGGCAAACAATAAGGCAGAAACAGTGCACCACTGGCAACACTGCAGCTGCAGGGCACTGTACCAGGAGGAGATGCCAGGATTATCTTCAAGGCTCTTTTACAGAAAGCAGGCAGCTGGAAAGGGGTGTGCCTGAAAACAGCCCTGGTCCCAAAAAGACTTTATTAACTACTGACGGCCATCTTAGGGAGAAGGAAGAAAAACTCAAGGATGGAAGGAACCCTTGCTGGTAGGACTGTGTAACTCACTATTCACATATGACAGCTGTGCAACATTTCCTAAACTTTCATCAGGTAATGAAGGTTTTCCAGTCCCTTTAGCAAAGCATTCAGTGCTTGTCAGTGATAATGTGTTTTACATTAAAATTGTCTGGGGAGGCATTTGGCTCTCTCAGCTTTCAGGGTGAAGTTTGTCTCAGCTTTGGTTTATATATTTACTGAAGCTTTGAATCCTGCCCTCAGTTTTGGGTCCCAAAATCTAAGTTTGTTTCAGAATTGCATGAAATAATTATATTACTTATGTTCTTATGCCCTTGTGTTCCTCTCCACACTCCTGGTTGTAGTTTAGCAGATTAGTTAATGAGTCATGAAGTGAGGGACAGAATGGTTCTGTTCATACACTCCCAATTAATGATAAAATAAATCCCTCTCTAGTTAATTCTTGAAAGAATGTTTCTTTTGTCTTATTGACACCAAAGGGACCTGGGGAACAAGAAAAATTCACGTTCTGTGTTTATCAGATTTATGGCTGAAGAGCAGTTATGGCTGAGAATTGTTTTTTTCTAGCATTGTGTGTGGTCAATGCACCTGGCCGCTTCATAATTACTTTTAGGGGACATTTCAGCATTTGTGGAAAAAAAAAATAAATCTAAAGTCAGGTTCAAGTGTTTATTTTCCAAAGAGATTGAGTACTGGAGTTCTTTTATAATGAGTATCTATTGTACCAGATGACTGATGGAGCATTAATCAGCTTATATGCTGGCTTCTGTATGCCAGAACAACATTTTCTCGTGCTATTGCTATTGATCCATTACCATCCCATTAGCTTACAGAATTGACTTATGGAGCACTTTAGACATAGGAAAAGTAGGTACTACACAAAAGTACCCTCTATTTTTATTAATATATTAATAAATTCTTTAGGATTGGATTGATATCACTGATCTACAAGAAACAGTAATTGTCTGTCACTTAGCCTGCTAAGTGTGTGACACATCTTCATCTCCCCATGGAGTTAGTGCTGACCTGAAATGGAATGTCCATTGCTTGCAATAGTTCTCTCCATTTGATATTAACAGATCAATTTGCTGTAGGATTACTGATCACATGGAGTCTAAGCACAGTATATTCCAACTTATAACAATATTTACAGTTCTCAGCAAGCCACTTTCATTATCAACATTCAGTGCTTCTGTTCCCTGTCAGTTCCCACACTAGCAATCACAATGATAAAAATTGTCTAGGGAAGAATTTTTTTACACAGTCTACTTTGGACACATACTGTGGGAAAGAAAAAATTTTTGAGCCTCGGAAATTTTCAAAATGCTACTTTTGGCTCAGTGGACACATAACTGAGCTTCTTTTTCACAATTGGAGTGTATATACTCACACTGAAAACAGACTGAAAAAGTTCGTCTGATATCCCAGGAAGATGATCGATCCCCATGGCTCATACTTTGACAACAAGGACCTAAATAAACAGCAGGTCTTTCACAAGTAGGACTGGCTTTGAGATGAGGTGAAGTAGCTAATTGAAGAAAAATCCCTACTGGCTCAGCATCAGTGACAAAAATATGTGTCTTTTACATGGCCCCATTTGCTCTGACAGTTCACAGTGTAAAGTACAAGCTCCACAGCTCTTGTAGCACACAGCTGTCTGGCACTGCCTGCACTGCCTTATCTACCTTTGTACTTTTTGTTGAGCAGCACAAGGTGGTTTCCAAGCACAGGGAGGAGGGCAAAGAGGAAACCCAATGGTGGGCAGCACTACCTTGTCTCACCTTTCCCTGGTCAGTGGCACGGTGTCGTGTGAATAGGGCTTGGCACAGGAGATAAGGGGGAACAGAGGAACAGGCACTTTCTGAGTCCAGGCATGGAGGTAACAGATACATGAGATTTACCTGCAGAGAGGGGAAATTGTTGAGCCAGGCTCCCAGCTGTTCATGAAAGATAACACTTCAGTGAGCAGTTTTGTTGCTTTTTTTTTTTTTTATCCAGTATGAGGACAAATTGATACATTTGATTTTCAGCTGTGGCGAAGAAACACACATTTCCCTGCTTTACTGAGGTCACTGAGCCTATCTTGCTCACTGAGGTTGGGAAAGAATGAAATAGCTTTGTGCAGTGCACTGTGACAGACTGACAAGAGCAAGAGGAAGCTCTGTCATGTCTGCCCCAGATGCATGCAGCACATCTGAATCACCCTTTTTCTGTGGCTTAGGCAGCCATTGATACCAATGAGGTTAGCTGCTAACAAGCCAAACTGTGTTCGTTTCAGACCAGAGAAAAATAATCAGTGCATAGAGCACAGCGGTGGTGAATCCAGGCCAAAAAGATGGGTGACTGACACCCCTGTTAAGGAGTTAAATGAAATCGACTCTACCTTAACTCCACATTCTCTCAGTCAGATGTGCATCTCACAGAGTATATCTTGAGAAGAGATTATAGTTTGGTTCTCAATTTGGAGCCAATATAAAATTTATCAGAACCTTAGCAATTGTGGTCAGGAGTCACAGGTCCTTTACAGGTTCCCAAGATAAGGCTTAGTCTCTCTTAAAATGAATAGTGCCAACAACTAGGTTTTATTCTTTGCTGTCTTCTAGATCTTCATCACTGAACAGCAGTTCTGAATACAGCACTTTATTACTGTAAAAATAGCTTCAGATTGTTCCCAGAAATGGACTCTCAGAGACATGGAGAATACATCTCCTCCATTTTAAGCAGTGTAAAGGCCTTCCAGTTTTGTAAACTGCTCCAAAAAAATTAATCTAAAATGAGGTAGTATGGGAAAATAGGTTTGGGACAAATTTAAATGAATACTAATACTGTGGCTTCAGGGAACAGATAAAAAAAAAATAGAACAGATTTTGTCAACTGATTATACTTTGTCCTTAGCTTTGGTAGTGTTGCTCCATAATCTGTTTAATTCCTTGCACAGCTTGAGAAACATTTTTTTCTCTATGAAGACCATTCATTTTAAATGAATAATTGATTTGTTTTCTTGCTGCCATTTTTATTTAAAATATAATTCATAGGCAAATTCTGTATTCCCTAGATTTTATAGACTATAAACCATACATTAAATCTACTTTACTTAAACCTACCAATTTTCCCTTTCAAAATGTAGGAGTTCATCAGCACTATAAGAATATCTTTAGCAATATCTAAATAGGCAGATGATAATTAATCTATTTCTATGTGAAGCCTGTGAATCTAAAGCACATTATTGGAGGTTTGTGCACAACGAAGTAAAACCTCATTCTTCAAGGTTCTGCACAGCTTGTGTTACACCCGGAGATGGTAAGCGCCACTTCAAGGTGCAAAGGCCCTGTAAGAACCCTTACGTTGATGTGGCCCTCTATTATAACCCAAGGCTTCTTCAGTTGCTTAATAGAGTTTGATGCATTCATTATGAATTCTGTCTCAGAGTGACAAATCCTTTTATATTTATCTGTCTATTCTCTCTGTTTCACTCTTGGCTAGACAGACTTAACAGAGAACTGTGAGTGTTGTCAGACTCTTATGGATATGTGCTGAGTTTTTAATCATCTTCCCAATTCTTATTTTAAAAATAGTACATCTGAGTGCATTAATACAATGTAATAATAAACATGCATATGGTAACTGCATACCATGCAGCAAAGTATTATACCAAAATCTCACACTAAATTCGTTATCTAGCTTAATTCTTTTATGACTTGGTGAAAACTGGAAGGAGGGTTTATTTTTGTTTTGAACAGTAGTTCTCTGTACTCTTGTATTTGCAGTTGCTGTTTAACTCCCTGTTGCACTGGATAACCTAAACCAGGTAAAGATTATCTGAGGAACTATTACATGACTGTGACAATAACACCAGGGACTCAGTTGTTTGTGTTTTAATTGTGATTGCCCTCTTTCATGCCCTTTCTTGTCTTTCTGAGAAATGCACAGAAGGTTTTTTTTTGTCCAACATACATAATAAATGCTTGTCAAATGCTTATATGCTCAGCCAATCAAAACTTCAACTATATTTTTAACTTTGGTAGCATTAATATAAGTCTCTTGTCTTTAAAATATTACCAGTTCAGTCCATTGGACAGTCTCCCTGACCAAGAGCCTTCAGGTTAGTGTTTCAATATCCTAAGAAGGCCACTATACATCATTTGAATTTCTCCTCCCACAGGAGTTCAATTTCCTAATGGCATAAATAAATCATTGCATTCTTTAGATTTACACTGCATAATTACAAGTGAAGACCTGAGTCTCACAGCTATTTTAATGGTGCAGTTTTTTTAAGTAATATTTTGCTTATTTTTATCATCCTCAACATATTCTGTGATTCAGTGATGTAGTACTGAAATTAGAAGAAACTGGAAAATGTTTTTTTCAATTCAAAAAAGAAATTAAATGAGTTTTAAAGACTTCTCTCAAAAACTAGAAGCTAGAGAGTAAAATCCTGTTATGATTTTCTGCTCATATTAGTGCTGTGCCTCACAACATGTTACCAGGAACTAGCTGAAATTTGCTGTTGCCATTTCACTTCCTGCAATGAATATTTCATTCACAGATACACAGTAGGCTGCTTTTCTGGATTCTGCTGGACAAGATGAGCACACTGTTTGAATTGTGTTCAGTATCATACAGGCCTAAGTGTTATAGAATTCTTTCAGATTTGACAGCTTTATCTCTGATGTGTTGGAATTTGTTCAGACTTTTGCTCAGCAACACAGAAATTATTTGTTTGAGGTGTGTGACCATATTGCCCTGTAATTGAACATTGATTCTCTTTGAAATACACAGTGCAACACTCAATGGGAAAGAGAGTACATCACCCTCTTCTAAGCTGACTTACTATTCTTTCTTAAAGCTTGTAATGTTTGACAGTATTTAAAATAAAAAGGTCACATCCTCTCATCATCTGTCCATTTAAACTTTTTAATAAATACAAAGGATAATAAATAATAAGAAATTGGAACAAATATATTTATTGTTATAAAAAGTTTATTTTAACACTAGTTTACAAAAATATTGCACAATTATGCTTTCTTCCTAAAACAATGGAGTCCCTCCAGATCAGAAATATTCTGCTATGACTCTCTCAGATGTTTAAGTGATCTATTAGGTGAAGCTTCTATGACTAATACTTCATTTAAATCAGTGGCAGAATGTAAACTTTTCAAAAAAGTCCAATTTAGCTAACCTAAAATACTGGGTGCTTTTTTGCATTCAAATGGATTCATTACTAGTTTTAGGGTAAATGTAATGGCTAATATGAGATGCTGTGTTCTGCTGAGGCCAAGGAAATCAAGGGTGGATTAGTTTCCACTTGACAGGTACCTTTGGTTAGAGCGTTTCCTGGGGTTGGGCGTAGTTTGAGTTCAAAGAGCCATTCTGCTTCAGGGCAACTGAACCAACATCCTCCAGAGGAGTCCTCTAAATCTCTTGAGCCCAGAAATGGGACTCTGACTTTCTAGTCACTTGCCCTTACTCACCTCAGTGTAACATGAATAACATTGAATACTCTCAGGGGACAAAGGGCCTTGTGTCTCCCTTGCACTTTGTCCAAGTGGCAGGGGTGGGGTGTTCCTGCACCTTTCTTCTGGAATCTATTGCCACATCACCATGCAGGACGGTGATGTAGATAATAGGCAACTTAAAGCAACTCAGAGTGAACAGAGACTTTAGGTACCGATGGAGGATACACATGGGAGGCCATAGTTAACCATTCAACCAAGGTTAAGAGGATGAATGAGCCCTGAATAGATGAGAATTACAGAAGGATAAAGACACCTAAAAATAATGAAACAACTAAAGATATCTGTGCCATCTTGTTGGGGCTAATGGGAGGACAGCAAGTAAACCAGGATAAGGGAGAGAGGAGAGTATGGGAAGAGAGAAAAGCTTTGACTTTCTTTATTTTATGGATACCAGAAGGAAATAATTCAGTATTTTTTTTTTTTTTTCTCTATGGTTGTGAATGGGAGAGGGAAGTAAGAAGATAAGTTTCTAGGCTGCTCAGCAACAGAAAGCAACTTCAGTTTTGTTCTTTATCAGTTCTGGTGGGAGGAAGGGAACTGGTGAGGGAGCAGAGCAGATTTTATTTGCATACCAGCTGAAGGAGTGGTGAACAGCGTGGGAGGACAGTAAGAGCTTCTGTAAGTTTCTGAGATGAAGAGAGCTGTGAAAACTGAAAATTTAGTCACTTCCTTTGATTATTAGTGTGTGGGGCACAGAATAAAACTAAAATCTTCCATTTTATTAGATGAGGGGCCTTCACAGAGAAACACAGTATTTAGTAGTGTTGTTATGTCCTTGTGTTTATTGTACTTCCTGTATTTTTGTATTATAATTCAATATGAGTGTATTGCACAACTTGTGGTTAATACTTAATAAACTCATTCTAAAGGAAGGACCAAAAGTAAGATGTTTTTGTGAGGGGGAGGAAGAACCCCATGGGGTTTGAAGAAATTAAAGCAGTGGTTTTTGTCTGTGTTTGCTGTGAGGAGACAAGAGTTACTCCTTGTGTCCCATTTAATCCAGCCCATTTAGACTGTAGGTAAGAGTACATGAAACACACTGTTATGGTCAGTGAGACAAAATATCAGTGCCCATTTTGTCTTTTATAGTGTCAGTACAAGATGTTATTGGGAGAAAGGTGATAAAGCCACTGTGTGAAATACATTTCCTTATAGCTCCCAATATCCATAGATCTTGGTTAAAATATGTCAGAAGGTAACAGATATCACTGCCTTTTAGGAATTTGTCTACTCCTTTCAAGGCTGTTATAGTATCTCCCTTTTGTCTATTTTAAATTAGCTTCAACAAGTGCTCCCTAGTCCTAGCATTACAAGATGGAGTAAATTTCACTTCTGCATTGACCTTTTTCACTACCTTCATTGTTTGTAAATCTTAGTCTTTTTTCCTTTCAGACTCCTCATTTTCCATTTAAAGAGCTTCAATCTTTTTAATCTTTCATTATAAGGCTACTGTGACATCCCTATCATCATTTTACTTGCCTTTCTCTGTACCTTGTCTAACTCCTTAGTGTTTTTTGAGGACCCAGAAATTTTAAGTTTGCAAGATAAGAGGTTCACATAGTGGCAAAATTATGTTCCCTGTCTTATTTTCAACACCTTTCCTGTCAACGATCAACAACTTTTTGGCTTTTTTTTTTGGAAACACTACCGAACACCAGGTCAATGATTTCTGTAAACTGATCATGATGTTTCCAAAAATCACTTTCCTGAGCTGAAACAGTCAGTCCTGAATTCTGCATGTAGGTGCGCTTCAGATTCTTCTTTTCTAGATGCACTTCTCTTCATTTAGATAGAGTGAAACTAATTAGAGATCTTTTTGTCCGCTCAGTTTTGTGAATTTGTTCTGGAGTTCCTCACTGCCTACTATAAGAACTTGGTATCATCTTCAAACTTTAGGATTTTGCTCTATTTCCCTTTCCAGACCACTGGTGAAGAAGATGAATAAATCTGGTTCCTATACCAGTTCCTACTGAACTCAATTGCCGATATTTTTCCAACCTGGATAGCATTAGTCTTTATTTTCTATCCTTTATCCATCCTCCAGTAAATAAAAGGTGATTTCCTGCAATCCTATGGCTGTGTCAGGTTGGGTTTTTGTAGCCTTTGACATGCAATCTGGTTAAACACTTTCTGGAAATTAAAATATATTATCCCTTTTGTCTATGCAACAGAACTCCAGCAGGCCAGGGAGGCAGGACACACTTTCACTCCAGCCGTGCTAATAGTTTTTCAATAGACAGTGTATATTCATGTATTCAGCAGTCACTTCCTTTACTATAGACCTTTTCTACCATTTTTCCATGAGTCAGACTCACTGCTTAGTAGCTCTCAGGTTCCCCTTCCCCTTCCAGCACTTGCTGTAGATAGCCAATAATTATACAATTTTATGTCTCATTTCCTTCTGAACTCTTGGGTGAATGCCATCTGATCCTGTTGACTTATTAACAATTAATTCTTTTGATTAGTCTAAACACTTATGGTACACCTACTCCAACTCAAACTATCACATCTGAGCTCTCTGCTATAAAGGATGTATAGGTTATATGAGTCTTACCAAGACTGAAGCAAAGAATCTACGAAGTTTCTCTGTTGTGGTTCTTTTGCTCCCAGTTGCTCCTTATTCCCAGTTCTCAGGCAGTTCCACCATTTTCAATCCAGGCTTCCTGCTTCTCTGGATAGGGCTGCTTGACAGTCAGGAGTGCGAAATGTGCAGCACCTTCTAGAGTACTGTCTCCTCTGCAAATGCACAAGTTGTGGAAAACATTGGTGGTATCACTTTGTCTGGGGTCCAAGAAAATGTTCATTTATACCCTTTTTATCTTCACTATGACACTCAAGGTTTTATAGGCATCTGTTACATTGTATCTCAGGGGGATGCTTCTGGCTGAATAGCCTTGTCTTTAAATCCTTTCCAACATTTGAGCACCCATATCCTTCTCTGGGCCTTCAGATGGAAATTTTGTGTTTTCTTGCCTATTATTCTTTGCCTGGTTTTGTGCAAACAGGGATAATTTTTGTCTGGAGTATAAAGTAGGGCATTCTGCAAGCCTGTTAATTTTCTTCCTTAGAGCTCCAGGTCTGTAGCAAACTCTGCCATGGTGATTTGCAACTCTTTCAAATAGTGTGTACCTGTCCCCACTCCACATTCAAAAAGAATTCCATATTTTTATCTTGGTTTTCTGGGAATAAATTCTGCATGTACACTACGGACAGTGACGATCATAGTTATTCACACAGTGTTAAACCTTATAGCTGAACTAAGGTGCTCACCATCTGTCGTGAAAGAAACTTGTCTAACTCTAAATGAAAAGGGAGCAATTTGTCACTGGACTAACAAATTGAATCAGTTTATTGTTCTGTGAGACACACTAGAGCAAGAAAGTTATGCAGGTGCAAGCGTGGGAAGAAAGGGCAGGTGCAGTCTTCTGAGAAGCAATAAACCATGAGGAAGGCCAGACTATACCTGACCTGCACACTGACTCACTATGGGTGGGACAGATGCAGCCACAGATCAGTTGCAGAGCTGAGCTAACTATACGCTGTACCCTGGTGTACTTTGGACAAGTTGGGTTTACCACACATTTGCACAGCAGCTGTATTGGGTGTCTATCCTCTGGTGTTGGCATCAGAGGGCTTCAAGGCCTCTGTGAGAAGAAACCAAGATCTGTCCCTGCATTAGGTGGAGGCAGTTCTAGATGGCTCCAAAACTGAGCCATTGAATGACACACAGCTGAGCCTCTCAGCTAAGCTGGTGGCATCTCTGCTAAAACCTATATAAGATGGGTTTAGAATCCTGCAGAGGAGCAGAGAGAGAGAGGAGTGAGAAAATGTGAGAGAAGCAACCCTGGAGAAAAGAAAGAGAGGAAGGAGGTACAGATTTCCCTGGGGTCCACAGAACATGATGGAGTAGTTATTCGCATTGAAGCCTGGGGAGTTCCCTATGCCACAGTTGATGGATGCACTCTTGAAGGAAGAAGTTCATGGAGAGCCCATGTAGGAGCAGGTTTCCTGAAAGCAGCTGGGGCACCCACAATGTTTTTGAAGGACTGTGCCCTATGGAAAGTACTCTCCCTGGAGCAGCAGGAAAATGTGAGGAGGGAAAAACTGAAAAGAGGAGAAGTAATGCAGTGATTGCAACCTCCCATTCTCCATCCACCTGTCCCACCTGGAGTAGGAGGAGGTATGAGTTAGGAAAAAGGGTTTGAAGTTGAACCTGGGAAGGAAGTCTGAGGTGGAGGAGAAAGTGAAAAAGAATGACAAAACCAAAAGACTATCTTTTCATTTTTAATTTTTTTTAATAGGTAAAAAATTACATTACTCTCCTCCAAGTCAAGACTATTTAGCCTGTGACAGTGACTGGCAAAAAATTTACGTGTCTTTATCCATGAACTTTTTCACCTTCTGTTCTCCTTGTAACGTGTTGAAGAGGCAGAGTGAGAGAGCAGCTGGGTGGGCGTCTGGCAGCCAGCCAAGGTCAATGAATCAGTTGTGATACTCCACATGTTACAGAAACCATATTCTTCAACTAACTCATTTCACATCCAAAGTAGAAGTAGAGAGTACTCATATCATTGATGAGAAGCTCAATTTAAGTGGGCAATGAGCACTCACAGCCTGGAAGGCCAAACATACCCTGGGCTGCATGGCCAGCAGGTCAAGGGAGGTGATGCTTCTACTCCAGTTCACTCATCACCTGGAGTAATCCATCCAGCTCTGGGGTCCCCAGCACAGGAGGAATATGGCCCTGCTGGAGCAGGTCCAAATGAGGGCCATCAAGATCAGAGGGCTGGAGCACTTCTCCTATGAAGACAGGTTGAGGTAGTTTTGGTTGTTCAGCTTGGAGAAGACTCCAGGAAGACCTTAGAGCAGTCTTCAAATACATAAAGGGGACCTGCAGGAGATCTGGAGAGGGACTTTTACAAGGGCATGTGGTGATAGCACAAGGGCAATAGCTTTAAAATGAAGGAGGATAGATTTAGATTAGATATTAGGAAGTAATTCTTCCTTGTGAGGGTGGTGAGGCACAGGAACAAGTTGCCTAGGGAAGGTGGTGGTTGCCCCATTCCTAGCAGTGTTACAGGCCAGGTTGGCTGGGGGTCTGAGTGACATGTCTAGTGGAAGGCGTACCTTCCCAAAACAGAAGGGTTGAAATTAGATGATCTTTAAAGGCCTTTTCCAACCCAAACCATTCCGTGATTTCTCATGGCTGCCCAGTGCCTGGAAAACTCAGAGAGGTAAGATCTAGTCACACTGTTAGAAGTCTGGCAATCCTAGGAAAAACATAGTGATGGTGAAAAAAGCACATAAAAACACAGCAAATTATTACAAGAAATGTTAGAGCTGGTTAGTCTGTGCCAAATAAACAAGACTTGACTTAGAAAAGGTGATGTGAAGTATCATCCCCAGTCATGGACACGAGAACCACAAACATTGTGCACTGCCTCTCTCTTCCCCCTCCTTACATTCACAGCTGCAGTTAGACTCATATGCTGGGAAATCCACTCTGCAGCACTGATGGACAGATGTTCCTGGGGAGCACCAAGAATGAGTTGACAAATTTATAGGGGTCAGAGTGTTCTAGTTGGACATGGGCACCCTGGGATGCAGTACAACCCTGTGCCTGCACATCAATGCAAGGGTCTCTCTTCAAGTATTCAGAGGAGAGTATGTCAGACACAGCCCACATGGCTCCGATAGCAAGGAGTAGAAATGTTTGAGAAAGAGGTAGGGTTTTGAACCTCAGAGTTTTTCATTCAAGCAATAGTGATAACTTTATTATTGCAGAGTTGACAGAAATTTTGGACTCTGTCCAAATCACACTTGGCTTTTTTCCAACCAGAGGGATTGTTGTACTTTCATTGTAGTCATGAGTATGGTAGAGGCTTTCTAGTTATAAGTCTTTGCTGTTTCCCTCTCTTTCTAGTTTTATGTTTGTGCAGCTGTAATGAGAACAATAACAAGCTCCTTGAAAAGCTGCAGTTAGGTAGGGACATTCTCTTCACAATTCTGCAGAGTTTGTTGTTTGGTTCAGCTACTACAGAGCATAGGCTTAAAAATACATGACAATACAATGACTTCAAAGTATCCTTTCAAACAGACAAATGAAAGAATGATTTATCTCTGTGAAAACATTGTGTTTCTGAGAAAAGAGCTAATAGCAGTAATATGAAACTGCAGGTGTTGAATCTGCATTGTTCAGGCAAAATGCCAACAAACCTTAGAACCATCCACAGATCCATTGCATATGCTCAAGACCATGAAAAGATTCACACACATTGCAGTCTGAGCCGGATTAGACTCAACCATGTCAAATATGACAATTAACACACCATATGAAATAATGAATTTGCAGTATACTGTCCTGTACCACTTTTAAAAACACTCCACTATGCTTTTAATTTTGTAATTATTCATTTTTTCACTCATTTGAGTAGCTGAGTACACAACAGCTACTGTAGGATTTGGATTGCTGATTCTTTTATTACTAAGATTAAAGAATCAGTGCAACTCCACTATTCTGATGATCATGATATCTCTGGAAACCTGTTTCAAATTTTTAGCTTCCTGCGTTCTGACACAACTGCTGAAAAAAAATGAGATAGTAAAGTGAAGTATTCAAAAGGCTGTAAGAGGTCCCAGTGAGGGGTCCTCACACAATCTCAGTTTGTTCTTGCTTGTGTGTAAATGTTATGATATCATATTTAATTTTAAATTCATTGCAAGATAGTACAGATTCACAAAGGAAATGGGAGACACTCTGGAACAAATCTGGAGCCTGTGAGGGATTGTAGGCTGCTTCCTTTAAAAACATAAGTAGACATGTCAATACAGGGATAGACAGAATGTCAAGACTAGACAGCTGAGTGTTTTTCTGGGGGACTGAACCTTCCTCAGCCACAAACTACTTCTGTGATTCTAGACACTTTTTTACATGTAATCTGCTGTCTTGACCAAAACTGAGCCTCATCCTTTGAAGATTAAGAGTCCTGTTTTGTGGAGTTTTTTTGTTTAGTTGTTTTGGGGTTTTGTTTGTTTGGGGTTTTTTGTTTGTTTTTGTTTTTTTAAACGATAGAAATTGGCATATATTTTGTATGGATAATTTTGGTTTTCATTTCTCTGACTCTACTTATATAATGTAACAATCTCATTGTGGAGATAACTATAATAATGGTTTTGAATTACTTAGATAATTCTAGTAACAGCAATCCTGAAACCTCGGACAAGGAAATGAGATTTCTTTTTCATGAAACATGGGCTGAGGCAGGAAAGTACTGAAAAATGAAGCACAGTTTCATATTATTGAAGACAATCCCAATGTCTGTGCATTGAAGGAGCAAATTAAAATTGCTCAGAGATCCTAATTTCTGTCATCACATAAGTTTTAAATACATGAATATAAAATATTTTCTCTAATGCCCAAATTCTGAACATAACTTTTAACCTTCATTCCTAGTGCATTTAATCACTTGAAATTCTGGAAAAGCAGATAGTAATAATAAAATGCTATGCTAGAAGAGTCCCAAGTTTGGAAATTGGTTTCTGTTACCAAGATATGTATGTCAGGTGTTACAGTGTCTTTCCTTTCCATTTCTTTTGTTATCCTTCCAATGCTTTTCTGCCATTCAGAATGTTAATCTTTCACCTTCCTAATTCCTTCCTGGTTTCCAACGATCAACTTACACATACCAGTATTTTGTTTTGCTGCATTACAGGAAAAAAATATACTTCCCTTTCAGAGTTGAGAATATTCTGAGATTTGAAATGCAGTTGAGCTCTGCCAAGCATAGCAAATGGTGCTTTCCCAACTCTAATTAACTTCTCTGTCAGATTCTTCCCTCATTTAGCCATGTTTCTCAACAAATTCAACCATAATGTGCCCTGAGCATCTAAAATTTAAAAAATAAGATACTGAAAAAGCAGTATGACCACTAAAATGCTGTATAATCTAAATAGCTAATACTAGCAGCCATGCATGAAGTCATGAGGGATGGCATGAGAGGCTGAAGGAGTTCTGCCTGTTAGGATACACAGTGGAAGAGGATGCAGGGTCTTGCTAAGCTTCTGTCCCCACAGCACACTGCAAGGAAGAATCCCTACCTGTATCTGCACAGTTATTGGTCTTCTGATATACTTGCACCTATTTTCTTCACTGTCATGCTGCACTAGGATAATCTAAAAGGCTTCAACCTGTAGGAGACAGGTGGTGAAATTTTATACAAGTGAACTTGGCTTTGGACTTCCTTTGGAACTGGTAACTCATGAAACTATAATGTTGTTCTAACATAACAGGAATCTAAATATTCTTGACAAAGAAGTATTTTTATGTAATACTGCTACTGCCTTCAACCTGAGCAGATAGTCAAAAATGGTGGCATCCTTGACTACTTATGTAGAAGTAAAAGTAGTTCTCAGTGTGTTTGTTAATGTACTTTATTATTAAATATGCACCAAGGTCCATAACTTTGTACTGAAAGGAAAAAAAATAAAAATAGATTATTCATTCATTTTGAGTTTTCCTTCAGTCTAAGCATGCCTCTAAAAGCTCATTTATTTGTTTCTGTCTGGGGTCATGCCCTAGAGCAAGGGTCAACCTTTGACCTCCGTCAACTTCACTGTTTCACCATACTCCTCCTTCTCTTGAAGAGCCTCAGCACCACCAATCTGCCTTCTCTTAATAGCAGCCAGGTGAAGCCCTTCCATTTGTGCAGTTAGATTTTTGCATTCCAGTAAATAGAACTGATGACAGACATCCTGATTTTCACTGTGAGTTGACACAGATTAATCTGGCAAGTCACATAAATTAGCACTATCTAAAAAGTTTCAAAATGTGATGTGCCAAGCTTGCATTCATCTTACAGTAAATGCAAAAATCATGGCACTAAAAATAAACTTCACTATCATGAAGATTTTGCTTTTCTCACAGTCTTTAGATCACAAAGATCTCAGTTCCCAAATAACTTATTACTTTTATGTAATAAGTAATAACTTATTACTTATTATTTTTGCAATATCACAGAAGTAATCATTTCTAAAAACCCATCAAGTATTAAAAACAATAATATTCCAGAGTAATTAGCCAAGCAGTTATGCCTGAGTTGAGTAAATAAATAGAAAATAGAAATTGAATTATTCAACACTTGTTTATGCTGATATAAAAAACCAACCAAACAAAAAAACACAACCACACACACACAGATTCAGTCCAGCCTAGGAAGCCTGTGGCTTTCATTGAAATTCCTACTGAGACAACTTCAAGAGTAAAGGCTTTCTTTCAGGAAAACAAATCTTTCTTTGAGTAGTTATTATCACACTTCAGGCAGTGAATGCTGTATGTTATGATGCTTCATGTTAAGTGAGTGGCTGCTAGAGACATGGAACTAGCCTTTAAAAATTCTCTGCCTTCAGTGCTGCTTGTGTTTGACATCAATTAAGGAACAGCAGTAAAAAGCAAGTTCAGGTTCATGATTCTTTTTTTTTTTCCCTGTGTCAGATGATATTCCCTTATACTCTGCTTGTGAAATGTCTACAGTCCCAGTGTTTGCCATGCCTTGACAAAGTGGTCAACTCCATTCTAGCAGGTCAGAATTGTGCTTCCCTGCTAGTGTTCCTTCTGCAACCACAGAAGGACACACACACACAAAAAAAAGCCCATTTCAAGTATAACAGTGCAAATATTTTCTTGAATGTTGCAAAATTTGGACAGCCACTCACATTTCATCTCAGTTATTTTAGGCTCTTAACTGGAGTGCCTAATTTGTTGCTTAGGGTATTATTTTTTATAGTGAGTGGGAGAGATCTTTAAAGATTGACTCAGCCAAGCCAACTGCAGGTACCTATCTCTATTTATTGATTAGAGAACATTTGTTGGACAATTGAGTTAAAGGTCCAAAGCTTTTTTGAAACATGCTTATTATTTCCAGAAGCGTCACAGAGCTGATAGAATTTCATATTGTTCACACAGATGAGTGCCTTGTAAGTACACTCTGCCCACAGATATCAAACCTCACCTCTGCTTGTTATTTTGCATAGTAGCCCTTTTCCAGAGATACAGAACAGCCTATTCTTGATCCTGAACCAATATTACAAGCAAAGATTATATTGTGTTAATATTGATTTATCAAAAGATTCACTATAACTGTGCTCTATTTCACCCAGTTTCACAGCATTAAGCATTATTCTTTTAGATGATGCAACTCTATGTGTTAGTTATTTTGCATAGCAAATCATATATATAGAAATTACAGATAGAGAGAATACTGACATTTTGCTTTAAACTAAAGAAAGAAACTGCTATGCAAGATTAGTTATCTATACTCTAGCATCATGCATTGTACTGAACATTTAGAAAGTGGCTTGATACTTTCTGACCATCTATATAGGGTGAAATGCACCACTGGTACTAGAAGGTTCAAATCCATTTGTTTCATAAGCATTCTCTGTTCATTTGCCAGCAAAATAGTAAATATAGTCAAGGAATTTCAAAATGATGGGACCACCAGCACAGCAGAGCATGAACACGTATTGTCTCATACTCATATCATACAGGAAAACTTGAATATTTTCCACAGTATAGTCAAAACACTCCATGATATTTTTAACTTAATGTGCATAAAAGTTACCTGTAAAAAGTTTCTTAGTAATTGCTTTTCAATAATCATCTCAGATACCATAATCTTTCCCTTTATTTTAAGGGAGACATAAAAGTACAGAGATATTTCCTGTACAGATGGTGTCGTCTTTATTCTGACCTTTGTGTTATTTTTCCCCTATGGACTGTGTGACACAGAAACCTTTTGCATACCTGGAGATTTGCTTGTTGTTCACCATGTTTCTCTTGGCAAGCTGAAAGCCTTAGCCACTCTAGTAACAAAGAAAATAACAAGAAATAAGATGCAACACTGTAGTTATAGTAAATCAATGCATGAACACAACTGAGCATCAACCTTAGTGCGAAACAAGAAGGGCAGGCCACAATCTAAAACTTTCTGTGGTGTCTTTATACAGAGGAACACAAAGAGAACACCCTCATCCAAAAGCAATCTTTTCCTTTAGTGTCCTCTGCCTGAGCCTCTGGGTCCAGTGCATCACACCTGTTCTTTAAAGGTACCAGGGGAGGTGATGAGGATCAGGAGGAGATTCTTTTACTTCTCTGATCAAGGACCTGTTTCCATTTTCCCCTATCTACTTGGTCTGCTCTTTCTGCCTAATTGCAGGAGGGGCAGGGCTTCACCTTCTCCTGCTGGACTTCTTTTGAGGTTTAAAAGGTGAGACTCCATCAGTCTATTTCCCTTTCATTCTCCCTAATACTTCTTAGCCTGTTTACCTGTCATATGAAATAATGCAAAGATTTCTTGTTACACCTGTATTAATATATTTTTAATTGACTCTCCATTGTCCCCAGAATATTAAAGCCTTTCAAAACCCAAAACAGTCTGTTCATATCTCACTAAAGGAGACCCTTTGCTAGAGAGATTCACTGCAATGGACAGGACTTCTGATACCCTGATATGGGGACAGCATTTAATAGCAAGGGAGACCCTTCTCTGTAAAGTTTTCCTACAAGTTATGGCTGCCAGCACGAGAAAAAAAAAAACAGACTAACCCTAGCAGTTCACGAGATAACTTTTATTAATACAAGTATGTGACAAGCTACTGTAGAGTTTGCGTGACCAGTGATAACGTTTAACTGCATGACTGCACTGAACTAATAAACAAAAGCCCCAAAACCAGAAACACGCTCTACAACACAGCACAACTACCTAAGCCTTAATACAAAGCTCAAGCAACTCCCCCTCCATGAAAGACCAATTTGCAAAGACTATGAAAAAATCAAAACGCACTCGTTAACACAAAGCTAAAAAGAAACGATACAGCTGCTTCCCACTGACACTCATTTTAACTTGCTAAGATAAGGAACCGCACACTTTAAACCAAAACCACAAAGAGTCAGCAATAAAGTACAAGTTACAAAGTATAAGGCAAGGTAAAATTAGTAGCAAAGTACAATTTGTAAACAAGGTATCTATGGGGTAAAGGTAAGGTCAAGGTAAAGAAAAGCAGAGTAAATGATTGCTCACCCCTACTGCATCCAAAGGAATGAGAGTAGACCGGATAGCTCTTTAGTTACCCTGCAGAGATGATGGAACTTCTCCATTTTGCTCATGTCCAATCTCTTTTTATACTTTTATTTCCTTAAGCAGTTTGAGTGACTGTAGTCAGTAATAACTTTTAGGGTGCTAGATGACATAGGCCTGAGGATTGGTTCCCTAGGTTCCGTTATGATGTTCCAAAGAAAGGTCATGCTATTTCCATAACACTGCATCCTTGTTAATCTTATCAGTCTATTCCTGGGAAGTCTCTTAATTTTGTTGAGGCCTTTCCAGAAGCCATTGGGGTTTCTTTGTCCCTTTTTGTGTAACACACTATCCTTTGACAACAGATTTCTGGGACTGCCCCCTCCAGTTGCTGAGGTGTTTCCCATCACAGAACAGGACAGTTATCAGGGCCTTAAATTGGTCTATCACCCTACACTACCTCTCCGTCGAGTTCTCCCACTCAATACAGCAAATCATTCACCTGCTCTCACTGTATGCAATCATCTTTTGCACCAATCTCTAGCACTAACGCCAAGCTCACACACTCTGTGAAGCCAGTGACCTGAACAGATGCAACCTGCTTCAGGGATTCTGTCTGGGTTAGCACACTCGCCCCTAGTAGCAGCAGCAACTGCTTTCACTCACTTGGAGAACATTGTTGGTTCCAGTTGTGGTGATGGACAAAAGAGGAAGTGGGGGGTGGGAAGAACAACTCCAATTCACCAGCGAGGGTAGCCGGGTCCTTTCTGCTTGCCTTGCCTGTCTAACTGCCATACCACACCCTCACTGAAATACCACACTCCATTTCACCACTCTCAAGGTAGCTCTTGCTCCTAGAGACGCTTTTAAATCACCCGCTAACGATCATGTCCCTCCCCTCACTCACCTGAATTGAATCCCGAGATGCAGCCAAGCCTGGGCAGTCTATAATTCATAATAAGAAAGACCTGTACGTGCTTAGGCAATTTACGTGATCTATCATATTTCTTACTATTTCTGTGAAAAAGAAAAGTTAGCACTTTAAAGCAAGAGCTAGAGAAATAATTCTTAATTTGCAACATTTCATCCTGTTGTCGGGGTAAAATTCCTAGAGAGACTTAGATCAGCACTAGCTTTTAGCTCTCAAAAGCAAAATGTGTTCTATGTTTCCTAGGGTCATAGTATCATTGCAGAAGATATGAGGAAAAACAAACAAACAAATCCCACACCCCTAAACAAACAAACCAAACAAACAAAACAACCCCAACAAAAACAAACCAGTTTGTGAATTAAATGCACTTATTTTAGTGAGTCTACAAACCTTTGTCCTCACAGGAGAAGTATTATGTATTGAAATAAATATAAAAAATCCCAAATCTTATCCTGGAGATAAAAAAATCATGTGACAATTTTATAATATTTCTGTTATCCATATCCTCATCTTTACTTTTACAGTATCAACCTTGTGTTCCCAAAAGCAGGTTTCATTTACACAGGTGCTTGTCAAGTACACAGTTCCCAGCAGTTAAATATTTAATAAGAAATGTCAAGCCTACAGTGCTAAATGCTGTAACTTGCTACCACCATATTAATACTCTTTTCATCAAGAAACAATTTCAAAAAATTAGATACCTTTTTTTCCTCAAGGCCTTAGCTTGAAGATCTAAAAGGCATAGTAGCATTTGAACTCTTTTTTTTTTTTAATCTGTAGACTAAAACAAAACCTGAGAGAGTTATCTCACACAGGTTTGTGTTTACATCAAAAAGTCCTCTGCTGATGATCAGATGATCTTCAACTGAGAGTTTCTCTTTGGCCTGGGCTGGGGATCAGAACAGCTTACAAGCTCTACATCTTGGCTGATGTACTTCAGCAAGACAAAGACCTGTACCTCTAGAGACCTTTATACCTCAAGCCACTGCAGTTAGGGTTGAATTGATATTGCTTCACAGTTTCCTTTAGGTATCTAATGGGATAAATAATAAGGCATTTACCAATGTTACAACAGCTATGTCTTGTAACAGAAGAAGTTGTCTCCAAGTACAGGTGTATGTCAGTAAAAAAGGAGAAGTAAGAAGCAGTAAGTGTATTAGTTTGTGATAAGACCCTCTACGGGACTTTTTACAAAGACATGCAGTGACAGGACAAGGGGAAGTAGCTTTATACTGAAAGAGAGAAGGTTTAGATTAGCTATTGGGAAGAAATCCTGTATTGTGAGGATGGTGAGGCATTGGAACGGGTTGTCCAGAGAAATCTTAGATGTCCCACCCCTGGAAGTGCTCAAGAACAAGTTGTATGGGGCTTTGAGGAACCTGGTTTAGTGGGGGATGTCCATGCCCATGGTAGGGGTGTTAGAACTAGATAAGCTTTAAAGGTCCCTTCCAACCCAAACAATTCTACGATTCTACTATTGCTCAGCTTACTCAAAATTAGCCCTTGTACACAATGGGAATTATTACAGGGCAATATACTGCACCATGCTCGTGTGTGTGCAGGCTGCTCAAACTCAGGAAGCTCTATAGGCAGGTTTGGTGGTTTGCTTGCATATAAAGAAAACAAAATTGCTTTTAGTTTTTAGCACCTAGTGTACCACTAGTCTTTCTGTCTTCTTTCAGCATTGAAGCCTAGTGTTTAGGTTTTGTTTGTTGAGTTGGTGCCTGATTTACAGGTTTACATTTTGTTTCTTGCTTTGTGCTGCATGAGAGAGCTTTCAGGGCACTGGGATAAAAGGATAGCACTGTGTTCTTACAGGAAGACTTCTACTAGTGAGAGTTTCCCACACACTGGCCATTAAGCATGTAAGGCAAACAGACAGGGTAGTGTCTCTTCATACACTACATTTTCTATTCTGATCATGTGGCAGATATACATCTTGGTTAGACAGGCCAAGGGGGAGGTCATGCTGTATTACCTCAGGATTTAATGAAGTAACAATTCATGCATAGCCATTAATTATGAATTTGTAACTGTGAAGTTTTACATAGCGTTTACCAGGGCAGGAGACTGAGATGAGAATATTTTTCTTCCTTAGTGATGAGCACCCTGGCCCTCCAATTTCAAACTATCTTGAAGCTTTTAGGAAAGGATCTACGTTGCCTGAAACCAGTGATACTGTAGGCAGGTGAGGACAGCATGTTATTCTGCTGGTGAGCTCACTGAAGTCAAAGACTGCAATATTTCCAACCCTGTCTGCTACTCATGCAATCTTCTTTCAGACTAACATAGCTCATACGTGTTTGCACATGTATGGAGTCTGATGTATCTTAGACTCATTAGAGCCGTTGTGCATGTACAGATTGAACTTTGATTCAAGTACTGCAAAATCAGAGTTCAGGATAAATCTTACGTTCTGTTCATATGCAAATCAGTTGCACAGTGGGTCCCATAGGCTACAAACCTCTCATGCTGTGCCCATACACTATAGCACAAATCATCATGGCTAGACTTTGTGAACGAAGACTTGAGAGGGTTTTAAGCACACTTGCTGCAAGCACGCTGATGGCTGATAAGGCCAATGTGAGACAGGCAAGTCCAGTTGCAAAAGGCACAGCAGAAAGTCTCTGTAGGCAACACTGTCAAGGCACGGTTCTTTCTGTGTTGTCTTTTCTCCTCCAGACTGGTAAAGCAAGAGTGTGTGCGTCTGGCAGAGGTGTGCTGCAGACTAGTTTTCCATTGAGGTCACAATGCCAGTTCAGGCAGATCAGCCAGTGTAACTGGGGTGTGATGGCCATTTACATTACAAATAAACTGATTTTGGTTCTTAGATTATTTTTTCAGAGACCTCAGAAACTATTTAGACAGTGAGCAAGCTAAACTGTGAATAGGAAGTCTAAGGAGATATACTGGACTGAAAACGCATGTCAGATGAGTACAGTGTAACTAATCTTCTACTGGTATCTCTGATCTATCTGGGAGAGGTTCTCCGCTTTGTAGCAAATTGCCCTGCACTTAACTCTATATGTATTAAATGCCTTTCCATCTGTGTTTCCCTCACTGGCTCAGTAGTCAGTTGAGCAAAGCAATTGACTCTGGAAAAATAACTCCTTCTCTTGCTCTTACATCCAGTATTTCCTCTTTGTCTCCTGGAGAAGTGTTAGGTTATAAAACTGAAAAATTCCATTTGAGAGCATGAATGGTCACCAGTGGAGTTCCCAAACACTGCAAAATCAAAAGAAATGAGACCTGTCAAAGCATGCCAAGACAAATAGTAGCAGGAGCCCAAAGATACATAGATTTCAGATTGAGTCAAAACCACAGAGAGGTTTTGTTTAACAAAAAAATTGGAGCTCTATTTAAAAATAGCCCATTAAATACAAAATATTGTAATGCAACAAATGAAAGTGTATGCATAGAGGGAGTGAATTGGCTTACTTTGAAGTCAATGAGAGTAACATTGAGGCCCCAGTATTTTGGAAAGAAAATCAAGGAATAGGATCACCCTTGAGGCAAAAAACTCTAGTGTGGGTTAGCCTAAAAATGCTGTAACATACAGAAAGAAAAGCCTGAGCTTTAAGATAGCAGCCTTTCATCTTCTGCCCAGTCACTCTGTGTTTTCCATCCATGGCATAGTAGTTGTTATCCCATAACATGACTGTTTGACTAAGAATGAAATAAAGCTTAATTACCACATAACAGATAATTTGGTGTTAGACACAACTCTGCTAGCAACTCGTGTTCACATTTTTCAAAATTTCATTTCATGTGCTTCATACAGTCATGTCCATGCAAGGTGCTGGCCAATAAAGGCAACAGGAAATTTGCCATGACTTCAAAGGAATCAGGATTTCCCCCATATTCATCACAGTAATATTCACCATGACAGCAAAAATGAGTATATTTTGAAACTCCTTTAATATGTGCGAGGAGTATTAACTGAGCAAAGACGAATCCATTCAATGCCTCATCTTTGCCAACACATATTTATCCCTGAAAAGGCACACTCTTTTGCTAAGAGTATTTTCTAAAATAGACATACTTCGCAATTTTAGGCAAGTGAGTGGTAAATTACCGCTGTCTTACAATCTCGTAAGTGGGTAGATTAAAACTATCTGCTTGAAATCCTACTCCACTGAAATCAATACAACAACTTTAATAGCTGTTGCATAGTACCAGGATTTCATGCTGCCTCAGAGACAATGTCTGAACATACCGTGTCTATTGGCTGTGACTGTTGACCTTCAGCAAATGTTTACATTCTACAAATGCAGAAAAGCCATTATAATTTCCTTTAGGAATCTAGAAAGATCATTTTCCTTAATAGATGGGTCAATAGTCATTGAAGCTCTCTATTTGACTTTAGGTAGTACTATACACTTGCAGAAAAAAGGTTAGAAAAAATCATGACTATAACATAAATGTTCTTTTTTTTTTTTTTTTTGTCATGATATGTCCGACCATAATGTCTAGTTCATTTTCAACAAAGAAACTTCCAGAGCTCTTGGCTTCAGCTAGGTAATTGTGTTTACTGTTAATCATATAAAATTTTAGAAAATATAATGTTAATGGAATCATAGAAATGTTGATTAGGAGGGACTTACGCAGGTTGACTGGTCCATCCTTCTACTCAACACAGGACTACAGATGTCTTATCTTCCTCCCTCATTAGTTTAAAACAGCAACTGTATTATTCTCTTGGTTTTCTCTTCAGGCCGAACAAACTCCGTCAGGCTTTGTATGTCACGTGTTTCTATTCCATCGTCGGGTTAGTGGCTTGTTAGGATCTGATTATTTAAAGATGCCACTGCCTGGAACAAGGTGTATACAAGACCAAATGCCAAAGTCAGTAGTATAAATTTTATCTACACAGTAAATATTAGGGAGAGAGAGAGAGAGAAATAGGAAGAGAGAATGAGACAGATGAAGTAAAAAGATAGAGATATCACTACCACATGGACTCTGACAGTGTTCTTCCAGTCCTACTTCTGGTCTTCTTGGTGGTGAGGGTCTCAAAGTCGTGCTTCCAGAGTACCACTGGTCCAAGTCCCAGATATTCAGAGGGCATCTCTGATGTTCCCACAGCTTGGGAAAGAATGGATGTAAGAAGCTGTTTTCTTTCAGACAGCTTGCAGAGTGGAATTTTGTCAGGTGTGCTAATTTCAAACCTTTACCATTGTTTAGGTCTGAAATTAGTGCTTTCCTTTCTCACAATTTTCCATGGTAGAAATCTCTGTTCAGGTAGGTTACCCAGATCTGTCTTACCAGGCCTGGTTCCCTTTGTTGTCATATGCTCTTATCACAAGTTCCTGTCATGGTAGCTTATCTGATGAGAATTTCCTTCTTTGACAGTGTTTTGAGACAACTAACTGCATTATTTAAGTACTGACATGGCTCATATTCAGCTTCATATCCACTGTCGCCCCCATCATGAGCCTTTTTCACCAGTGTTTCTACTCAGAGATTTAATTCTCAGCACGTGGGGTTATCCTGATCCAAGTGTAGAACTTTGCACCTCCCCCTTACAACCATATGACATTTCTGTTGGCCCAACCACCAGGTTTCCAAATGTCACTCTGGACTGAAGCTCTACTATTTGGCAGGCCACTCGTTACCACAATTTAGTGGATTGTTAGTGGTTTTCATTACATTTAGTAATTCCAATTGTATATTTTTCTATATCTGACACTGTGCTTCATGAAAGATACTGGAGCTTTTCCCAAAACGTTTAAGCATGTGAATGCCAAACAATCCTGAAAAACATGAATAGCAAGTAGCCTTATTTTAAAAAATCTGGTGTGGCTTTTAAGTCACTACCATCTCCAGTAGCTGTTTTCTGCTGTCTTTTTTGTGTAGGTCACCAAGCCAAAGTAGCATCAGTACACAGGTCACGTGGCCATGTTAGACTAAGTTTGAGACAAGGGCAATATCATCACACAGAAGTGAAAAAGAAACAGTCACATATGCCCTCCGTGAGCTGAGCTGGAAGGACTGTAAGTCCCTTAACTCTGGGACTAGCACGTGAGAAGTGACGAGTGAAAAGAACAGGCAGAGAAGGTGTTGTTTTCATTGGCTGAAGACAGAATAGGATTATTATCTAAGGCAGAAAGAAGGTATTTTATTTTAACTAAGACTCTTAACAGAATATGCTGACTGTGAAATAGTAAACTTGTTGATATTGATATTTTGTGGTTTTGAGTAAAGCAGTAACATTGCTGTGTCAGTTTTTTTGCCTCTAAAGTGGAATATCACTTTAATCATTATTAAATACTGTGAAGAAAAGCATTAGCAACAATAGTGCTCTACCACCACATTACCATAGACACTACTGCCTTATGTTCAGGTGTGACCTTTATCATTTACATGCCTATGTGTAGTCAGCCTGCCAGAACCCCATTAATATTTGTGTAATTTTATAAAACATCTTGTAATAAATGGATAAGCACGCTTATAAGATTAGGTTCTGATCTGGAACACAGGCTTATTAGAGCAACATGAAGAAGTTGCCTTTTTTTTCCCTTTCAGTAGAATATTTTAGTATTTCAAAATCTGAAATGAAACCAAGGAGTGTTGAGTCTTTTCATGGTATGATGCCTCAATTCTGGGGAAGCCTGTCAGTCTCGCCCCCAGCATGTCTGGGCAATTGGGATTGCCAAGAAGACACAAACTGGAGGGTCCTTTCTTCACAGCTCTCAGCACTCTGTCAGTCCCAAAGCAAGGCAGTATGTAAGCCCAAGATCCCCTAGAACCAGTCAGAAGGGCTGTTAAGACAAGAATTGGCAGGCTCATTTGTCTTGGAAACCTGCCTGGATTCCATTGGAAATTGGTCAAAAATGGAAATTCTTTTGTGGAACATTTTGATTTCAATGAATGGCATATCCTGGCAAGAAAATGTTTAATCAGAAATTTTCTAGCCAGATTGTTCTCCGTTGGAAGCAGCTAAAGTTATTTTTTAATGGATTGGGGCTTTTTTTTTCAGCTGGTTTTTTTTTTTTTTTTTTGGGGTTTTTTCGGTTGGTTGGTTTTTGTTTTGGGGTTGTTTTTTTTTGTTGTTGTTGGTTTTTGTTGGGTATTGTTTTTTTGTTTTTGTTTTTGTTTTTTTTTTGCACTCCCACATAGTTTGTAGGATCAGATTAATGAGCAAAGCACTTTGAACATTCAGTGGCATCTGATTCGGAGGTTTTGCTCCAGGGTACCCTCCTTCTGGCTGAAATTTAAGTTCCAGCTCCATCATTCAGGCCCCAGTTAGAGAAATTGTTATCAAGTGAAACTGATACCAAAAGACAATTAGTTGCTCTCTACTGCCACTTTTCTTATATGCCTATATATGATCTTAAATTCAAAACAATTAAGTGAACTAGAGGCCTGGCTCTGTTTAAAGATAGACATTAATACCAGATTAGTCCTAAATACAGGAAGGGGATATTTCCTACGGAAATCCTAGTATCTCTTTCTGTAATCAGTTTCAATTCACTTAGACAGCTTCTAATAGTGTTACAAGAAATAAAATCCTGTAGCACCAAAAGCAGGTTAAAAAGGTGTAGGATTTTCTGGTTATTTCAATTTTAAAATACTAGTAAGTAAACAGCAATCACTCTATGACTATAAACATATTTTATGGGTAGGTGCGTAGAGACCAGATTAATGTCATTAATTGCCATGAAATAATTGAAAATTCTATTAATGAAGAAGAAATGTCACTTCAAATACCACCAAGACCAAATACCTCTCCTCCGGTAATCATCAGAGGCCCTATCACGCTAAAGAAAACTAAACTTATTTAGATGAGTGACCTAAGCAAGTTAACAGATCATGCAGACAGGAGAAATGCAGTGGCTGTATTATAGCTTGATGGTGGTGGCTTTGTGAACTCTGCCTTTCATGAGATTTTCAGCTGCAATCTTGGCATACAAGATTTGGAGAAAACTTCTATCATGAGTGCAACATTGCTGAAAGAACTCAACTGTACAGTGTCAAAATCCCTGTGCTATTTTCAGTGTTCTGTCCTGTCCTGGCTCTGGTATAGAACACTGCTCCCACTGGCACTTCAGATGATGGAGTACTGAATTGCTAAAGAAGCAACTACAACCAGTCTGTAAAAGCCTGTGAGGGCTTTAGAGAACAAGAATAACTTCAAGAAGATCTTGACTCAGAGCAGAAATGTTGCAAAAAGGGTAACAATTTAGAGTTCAAAAACTCAGCTCATAAATATAGGACTGGAAACTCTCCACAGAATGGCAGATCCACAGAAGAGGATGTCGGTGTCATACACAGCCACAATTGAACATCAGCCAATGAGATTGCTATGGCAAAAATGGAAGAAAACATCATGTAAGAGTACACTGTGCCACAGATAATTTTATGTTGGTTGTGCCTAAACAGGAGAGGAGGGTTGAGGTCTGGCCACCATGTTTCAAACAAATTGTAATCCAGAGAAGGAGACTGAAAGTCCGGTGAACAAGATTTGTGAGTAAGGATTAGAGGGAGTTGTGACTGCTTTGTTTAGGGAAGGCTGAGAGAAAATAGGAAAAAAAAATCTTCAAACAAGAATAGGCTAATAGCACAGAGTAAATACGTGATTCTCTGTCATCACTGCAGATGAGAGGAAGAAATGAGCCTGTACTACGAGGAAGGTTTAGGATAGATGTTAGAATTATAACAAGAGATAGGTCATGGTATGAATCACAGAAACTAGACTCTCCCTCACCAGATGGAGTTTGAAGGAAAGGTTCATGACTCTGATGAAAAATAGAATGGTGGATTAGGAGACCAATAAAGGCCTCTTTCAGCTTCTTACTGATCTTCTGTGAAAACTATATGACTTTATCTGATAAACCAGTTAGTTCTGGCAAATTCTAAAAGGAACAGATTTAGGGATAATTTAAACCACTGTATTGGGAGAAATATCATTGGTAAATTTTTAACAGACATACAGCACTCTCAGAATGAAAGTACAACAAAAGGATGCTTTGTAACATAAATCTGTTACAGTAACACCTCTGCCTCATCGAAGTCAAGTAACTTTAACTCTAATATGTCCTGTCTAGAAACTAACTGTGTAACAGCACAGCAGACTCTCACTCCTCTAGTACTTTACTTTCCTTTTGCTTCATGATGTTTCCATTTTCAGCATAAAAGACTGATTGCAAGTAATAAAAGTTTAGAATTCAAATCTTGCCTATATTATTTTTTTTAAAAGACATAAAAAGATTTTTCTTGTGACAAGATATGTTGGTAGGAATTAAAAAAAAAAAAGAAAAGAGAGAAGAAACAAACAAACGATCTCACAAACCAACCGACAAACAAGAAAAAGGAAAAAGAAAACCTAATTCAGGCAAATACAAGTGCTAAAAACCAAAATTGCTGACTGTTTTGTTTTGGAAATGTTGCTAGAAAGGGCTGTTAGCCAGTACATTTTTTTAAAAATGCAAGCCATTTCGTGCATATACACAGGTAGTCACATGTGTAATCTCATATCCTTTAGAACTAGTGACATTTCCTAGAGACACACAGGCTCAAAAGACAGGCCATGGTCTGCTGTGCGGACCTGGTGGAGGAATTTCATGCTTCTTTGAAGACACTTGCTTTCTTGGGAACTTGGGCACCTCTGCATTTTTTTATTTTTTTATTTTTTTTTTAAGTTGAGACTTGAAACAAGTTTAACAAACTGGGTGAATAAACCCAACAACAACAGAGTAGGGGAACCACCCAGAACCAAAGGGTGCCTGCCTCAGAATTACTTACAAGCTGCATCTTCCTGTACCTCATGACCTCTTTCTTTCCTATGCTGTTTGTATGCAGCACATTGTTACAAAACAAACCAAACATTCTTCCAGTGTCATTATTTGAACTGAAGTTTAAGTTTTCTGTAGTTGTATCTTATGGAATATATGTTTCTAAAATTTACTAAGTCATACTGTCAGAAAACCTGATATTAGGCTTGTACGCTATTAAACCCAGCGGCATGAGAAACAAAGTGCTGATGTATAGGGAGGAAGTGTCCTGCTGCAAAAAGGACATATCAGTTCTGACAAGCTATTGTGGTTAATGAGATTTATTAAAATTGGCTGGTTCTCATACCACAACACTTTGGCTATTGAGATAAGCCTCCTTCAAAGACATTTGAGTTCCACTGATCATGTCAACCCTGTGGTAGAAGGAAGTAAGGAATGAGAAATAGTTTTTCCTTCTAAACTGCTGAGCTCAGAAAACCACCATGCCTGTGGTGAATAGAAAGTCTCTGCTGTATTTGTTTTATTGCTCAGCAAGGTTGAACCTCTGTCCCAGCTGGACTGTGAAGAGCTTTGGAGTTGATTGACTGCAGGCAAAACCAGAGTCTGCTATCCTTTCACTGTGAATGTTACTACTGTGCTACTTTGACATGTTCAGCATCAGCGGTGAGATCCATAGAGACATAACACCAGTGTGAAGGTGTCAAATGAACAGTGTCAGAGGGCATACAGGTTAACTGAGGAGCTGACACCTTCCAAGTCATTCCAGAAGTTCTCATGTTTCTAGTTCTTTTCCCCACAACTGCAAAGTAATGCCTTCTAAGCTCAACATCCAAACTGCTGCCACAGCTTCATTATTTTAATCTCAGAGTAGTGTACCTTGTGAACCTTGAAGAAATAATTTTTGCAGTGTGATCTTATGACTAGTGAGCTCTGCTGCATCACCAGGTATCCACTCCTGGCATTTCCACAGCTGACAGGGATTCTTTCATTAGAGTTGAGCTGCTTGTACTAGCTAGAGCCTAGTCTGGTCTCTAGATAAACCCCTTTGACCTTAAACTTTCTGCATTTTTGTCTGCTGCACCCGAAGTGTTCTTGCTGTCCAAGTTCTCTTTTTCACTTTCAAAACCAGTCAGATACCTCTGTCAGCAGTTCTATAACTCTGCTTAGAGCTAGAATCCCCTCTTCAGGGTTGTGACTATCAATCCACAGCTAAGGATGCAATTTCCTTTCTGTGGTCTAGCCAAGTATGACAGTAGGGATGGAAGATCACCAATGACTCTGTACTTTTTATCTTACTCATCACTTGAGGTTTAGATGGATGGGGTCTTGTCATTCCGTGCTGGTAACAACTGTGTGAGCTGTCAGAATCCTTAATTATATAGGCTGCTTTCTATTTCTGGATACATGAAATTTAATGGTTTTTATTATAGTAGCACCTCAGGGCCCAACTGAGTACAGTCCCTACTCTGTAGATATTTGCTGAGCTGCCCTGTCTTTTTGGCCCACAACCCTGAGAGTTTTCTCAGAAGATAGGATTCTTTCCTTTCCATTAGAAAAACACAGACACGATAATGACTGACAACTACTGGCAAAACAGGAAGAGTGGTTATCTTTATTAAGCACTAAGGTATAGGTGGACATGGAGAGACTGTCCGTCAATACTTCTCTTGTTATTTATGATGTGTTGTGGAAAACAGAGCACATTCCTCATGTATTTATACAGGTAGGAAAGAAACGATTATGAGGGCTGGAGCTTGTTGGTTTCTAGCAACAGGAGCAAGGCTTCCACTCCTATCTGCAGATCTGCACCTGTGAAATACTGCATGCCCTAGCAGCAGCTGAGGGGTCAGGAGTTCAGGCCAGCAAAGCAGATGCACCAGCTAAGCCTGACTGCAACAACACCAGGTGGAACCTGCAATTGGTATCAGGGGCAGACTCCATGCTGTGGGGAAGTCCACATAGGTGGACCTCACCTGTAGACAAAGGGCATTACCTTCTTGCTCAGGCATGAAAGACTTGTGGGGCCTTAGACTATTATCCTCTGCTGCTTTTCCACAATGATATTGGCAGGGGAAGCTGTGAACATATTAGGCATAACTATAAGGCTCTGGTGGAGAGGCTCAAGGACATAGGGGCCCAGGTGGGTTTCTGGTTGATCCTGTCAGAGAAAGGAAAGGCAGGGATTGAGGAGGAGTGGACAGATATTGCAGATCACCAGCTGGCATCAATAACAAGGATTTAGTTGGATGCTTTTAAGGTCTTATCTGATGGTAAGAACTCCTAGGATCAAAAAGGGTCCTCCTGACAAAGAGGAGCAAAAGCAGCTCTGCTGCATGGCTGGCCAACATGGTAAGGAGATCTTGAAACTAGGAATGAAAAGGGAGGGAGATGACAGCCTATAATCAAGTAAGGAAATGGTGTGGGATGACGTGTAATAAACAACAGGGTGAAAGAGGTCAACTTAAGCAAATGCACATCAACAAGGAAATGCCAACAGTATGGCATTACGTGAAAAATTCTCATCTTTTTCTGGGGCATCGGCTCAAGTGGGTGCCATATCTGACATGCTTGTACAGGAATGCATGCAGCATGGAAAAGGAGCAAAGGGAATCAGAAGACTGTAAGCAGTTCCAGGGCTACAGTATCTCAGTGGTATCACAGTGATGTCAGGGGATAGCTCACACAATGGGAGTGGTGCAATTGATGGACACAGGCAGTTTAGTGAGGACTGTGAGGGAGGGGAGAAATTCACCTTCTGTGAGAGAGCAGCACAGATGCATAGGATGTCTTGGGAAAGGTAGGAGCTGGCAAAAAGCTTATGGGTGAGAAAAATCATCTTGCTGAAATGAAACATTATTAAATTTGGAAGCAAGCTCCATATGCTTTCTGTGACAAGAAATTAAAGTTGAAGGAGCTTCATTGTGCAGAAGAATTCTCATGCTGCCGCAAGATGTTCAGAGTGGTGCTCATGACCTTTCATAGCACAGCTCGTGAACAGTACCATCTTTCTGTCTGTCTCAGTGCATCTACAATTGCCAGCTGGTGATGCTTGTTCTTGAACTCAGTGAGTGCAATCTCAGTTGGAAATGTTCCTCAGATGCCACTCCTCTAAAATTAGACCACTGATTTTTAGGACTTCTAAAGCTTTTTAGGAGACCACTCAGACTCACTAATGTCGTATGTGGGAACCATAAGATATCCACATTCAGGATGGAAAGTGTTACAAAGGATTTGCTGTTTGCTCTTGCTGCACATAGACTTTTTTGTGGGTCTCCATCTCTATATATTGCTTGTAAGTTCTCAAGCCAGTAACATATCACTGCATCTGTACTAATACCTGTGTATCAGATGTTAAGACAAATCTTTATGAGTCTCATATGGCAAAAGAAAATTACTATCTGCCACTTCTTCTGTCTAAATGACAGAATATCCTGTTCCCCACTGGCACCAAATTGCTTGATTTCACAAAGAACATAGTATTTCCTAAGGAATTAATATGACGTCACATACAAGGAGCAGCCATTTAATACATAGGATGCTATAGCAAGCCAGATAAGAAAGTTCCCTCTAACTTTTCCTGCATATATTATCTCTAGTATTGTCAGTCTGTAAGAGTTGAGCAATACTTTAGCAATTGCAACTATACTGACTCCAGTGAACTGTTGCTCACTTACATGCAGATTTCCTTTTATAATTAAATGCTTTCAGCTTGAAATAAAAATGGACCTAAATAAAGGAAAAAACAAACAATAAACCAAAACAAAATGAAAAACCCTCACACCAATCTGAAAGTTTGGGAATGCTTGGAACTGAACTTCGAAATTACAGACAAGGGAGATATCTCAAAAGTACTGATCAGATAAGTGCACCATTGACAAGAAAGATTGAGAGGTATTCAAATCTATAATCTGGACTCTATTTTTTTATTATTTCCCTACCCATCTGTTTCCATACCCATTCCTACTCAGACGTGTCATGTCAGAGACCTGTTATTTTGGCTACTTGCAAATTAACTTCTGATAGCAACAGGATGAGGAGTCATTAAAATGAGAAGGTAAATGTTTTAAATCCTACCCTATCGTAGGGCAAACATGAAACAATACATTCTCTTTCTGGCACACACCCATGTTGTCTATATAAAACTGGGAACACCAGTCAGAAAGCTAACAAAATGTCATTTTAGAGAAGATTTTTTCATACATGTTCTCACATGCTTGGAAGAGGCAGGAGAGAAGAGACCAGGTTTCTTGCTGGGCTTTTACATTTACTATTTATAGTTATATGACTCACAACTTGGTGAAAATCACATTTTCCAATTGCTTGAAGGTAAATTGCCTGAAGCATTCTCTAAGGAATTTTTTTTCTTTTGTATTATTTAAAAGATGGTCTAGCACTAACATGTCCTGTATCATAACACTAATACTAATGCTACCAAATGCAAAAATAAGTATTTCAGATGAATGTGCTGCTGTGTTGAGAAAAATAACTTTTATGCCACAGATATTCTAAGTTTTAGAGAGATGAGTTTCTGCCAGTAATCTGAGGCTAGCTCATTCAAAGCACCATGGAAAGATCTGCTAGGGCAGATGTCTTAGTTTATAGAATACAAATGTGAAGTTTACACTTGCAGGGGAATAGTACTTTTAAAAGTCATCAGGAATTGCTTTGATAGTAGAACAAAGAATCAAGACTGATGACTGATCAGCAAAACATCTATTGCCAGAGGCAATAATCAACAGCCTAAAGGTAAAGCACCTGAAAGGGTTTGCTTATGTGTTTTACTTTATTTTCACTTATCTCTGTTAGTCCCAGGATTCTAAATGAGGCATGCAGGACATTTAGTTTTCCTGTAACTACATGAAGGAAATGTTTTCATTTCCAACAAAAATCCTAAATATAGTACAGTGCTACAAATTTCACCTAGTAAAAAGTAGTTATGAGAGAGACAAGAAAGTTCAGGACATGTTAAAGACACTAGTTAAGAAAGATGCAAGTAAGGCCAAAAAGATAATCTTTGTTCAGACCAACGTACCCAAGTTTTTAAGACACTTTATTTTCTGATGCTTGCAAAATAAATAGTTACAGTATACATTTTCCTAAACAGTGTAATCATAAAACCAGGCTATTTTGTTGTTTTATATTTAAATAAATATAAGCATTTGGGAATAAAAAAATTTGAATTTAGAACACATTAGGTTATGATGAAACATTTAGAATGTATGTGGCTATGAAACGTGTTCTGTTTCATATGGAACTTCTTAATCCACAGAGTCAAAAATGTTCATCACAGACAATAATAAACAGCAGACTCATGTAGGTATAGATATTTTTTGTACTTCTTATGGAAGACATATACTTAATGGCCATAGCAATTTCACGATAAGGCAAATTACAAAAAAACCCAAAAACAACAACAAAAAACCAAAACCAAAAAACAAACAAAACCAAACAAAAAACCCCCCAAAAAACAAAAACAAAAACCACAACAAACCCCCCCAAGAAACAAACAAACAAAAACAGAGAGAAAAGAGGAAATATTAGAAAAAATGGGAAAAGGGGATCTCAGAGCCTTCTTGAGACACTGTAGAGGCTGCCATACGCATTCTTCTTTAGTTCTCACAGCTGCCACATTTCCAGGGAGCTGTGACTCTCCACCCTCCATGTGCTGGGGCACCCATTCAGCCAGGATTTAATTGCAGCTGCTCTCAATTCTTTCTTATTTCTTTGACTTGATACAGATATATTCTGGGATGTTGATTACTGTGCAAATAATATTATTTCTTTTTAATATTTTGATATTGCTACCTATGTTATCTTTTTTAAATGTTTGTTTCTATTGCAAACATTTGCTTATCAAAGGAGTCAGCCTCAGTTAACATACTGACTCAGCTCTTACTGTAGACAGTGTCACTTAATAAATAATCAGCGCAATGTGGTGACATTTCATATATTAAGCACTGAAATAACTGTCCAACCAAGATATATAATAATTTAGAACTAAAACTTACAAATAACTTCTTTTCTTTAGCAATGCTGGCATGTATATTTCTTTGACAATACGGTATGCCTGAAACTTCAATGTGTTGTGAAAATTGACTAAAGAAATTACTCCAGTGATGTTCAAATAACCATCCCACACCAAGGAGTAATTGGTATCAAAGCCTGTTATTTAAATGAAACATCTAGTGACCAGAAGCTGCTAAAATTATATACGGAAACTTCCTTTTGTCTACTTGACACTGATGATGTGTGATATGCCCTACATTTTGGCTGTGGCATTGTTCTCTGCTAAGAGAGCACCACAATGATTTTGTAAAAAATGCTTTCTCGCTGGTTTGACAATAGTGGAATTGACAAAAGTCTGTCTCTCTGCTGCCTTAGCACATCCTGTACCCACCCCAGAAACAGTCCAGCTGAGGCGGTTAGGCTAGCAGAAATCTTCCATGCAATAAAATGCTGTTGCTTCTTCCTTACCTCCCCACCCACTCGAGCTACTCCTACCACCCTACTCACCCACCTACCCCAGTCAAGGTGGGGTTAGAGGAACATCAGTGCAAAAGAAAAAAAGTATAAAGAATAGACAGGGTTACATTTTCTTCTTACTCAATAACACAGATTGGCTCTGTCCTATCGATCACAGTGTTTTCTAAAGAAAAGAAGTTGGATTTTTTTTTTTTTAAGCCGAAAGTTCTTTTTCTATTTGGCAACAGACGATAACTTCTGGTGTGTTTGGGGGGCGGGCGGGGCCGAGGGAAGGGTGTGACAGAAAACAAGCAGAAAGCTTTTGGTCACCCTGGGGCACCCCTGCTGCCCTCCGTGCGGATGCTCGCACCTGCGGGACCGCGGGAGTGCAGGCGACCCGCCCCGCCGTGTCAGCAGGACAGCCTCTCAGCTGGGGCGGTGCCGCCGCGGCCCCGGTCCGCCACCGGCAGGGGGCGGGTGCTCCGGGCCCTCGGTCCGTCCTCCCGCTCCTCCGCCCGGCTGCGGCTCCGGCTCCGCTCCGTGTGTGCTCGGCCGGCGCGGCCGCCGAGGGGACGCTGCGCGCCTGCCCGCGCCCTGCAGCCCAGGTGGGTGCTCGCGTTCTCCGCCCCTCCCGGGCGCGCTTCGCTCTCCTCTGCGTCGGGCAGCCCCTGTGCCCCACCCGGCTCCGCTGCCGCCTTCCCTCGGTGCCCCTTCCCCGGGCCGCCTGGCCCTCCCGCCGGGGCCGCGGGTCGGAGCCGAGCGGCATCTCCAGCCGGACGGGAGTCTGCCCCTCCCTTCCTTCCTCTCCTCCCCGTCCTCTTCCCTTGCTCCGCCGGCCCGGCGAAGGGGCTGCGGGCCGGGCTGGGCGCGGTGGGGCGCCGGCGGCCGCTCTCTGTCCCCCCGACCGCGGCGAGCGCTCGGTGCTGCCGGCGGGGCAGCGGGAGCGGGTCGGGCCGGCGGGCAGGACGCCCCGGTCCACTGGAACAAGTGAAGTGCTGGCGGTGTGGCAGCCCTTTGCTGCTGAAACAAAGACGGCGCGGTGAAAAATAAATGGTGCTGCATCTCGGTGATGGTGTTCCCACTCCTTTCTCTATGGAGTACCGGAACGCTGATGTCGTTGGCAGATGGCTTATAGGGCGTTTGACTAAAACTAAATACACTGATACTGGGAGCTGCCTTGAACTCGTAAGGAACTTGAATGTCCGGTTTGCAGAGAGATACTTGTGGAAGTAGCCTGTGTGTCTTTGGTTTCTGGTCTCTGAGTTGCTGAAGTAGGAAAAATACGGACATTTACATACCTTTTTTTTTTTTTTTCTCCCGGAAGGTAAGTGCTACCACATGTTAAACCACGTTTTTGGCTGAGCCGCTAAGGGGCTGTGTAACTCACCTGACTAGTTTTTTCTTCCCGTTTGCTCACATTTAAGAGGTTGATAAGAGGTAATAACTCCAGACTTGTGTGAAGATATTTCCATATACCAAGTATTCTTTGTAGTGTTCTGTGTGCTCTCTAATGCTGAACAGGCCTATAGCCCTTATGGCCTCTTTACTGGTGAACCTGACTGCTCTTCTCTTTTAACATAGTATTTATTTAATACTAATAGGGGAATTATTTAGTGGGAAAAAAATATCCGAAGAACAAACCTACACCAGAAATGGCTGGTTAATGACTCTACTACAGTCATGTTGGTGTTTGGGTTTGGGTAGGTTTTTTTTAGACTGCTCAAGTCATGAATGTCTTCATTAGCACATATTCACCACCAGGGATCCTTTTAAGTATGAAGAATTGTTTTTCATCTGTAGTTGGTGTGGCAAAAACAATTTTTGTGACTCACTTTAAGCCTACGGGTAGTTTTTTCACAAGTTAATAGCTTGGTAGTGTAACGTTGTAACACATAATCAGGATGGAGAAAGCACCTGTTTGTTGCAAGCCATTACTTCCATCTCCTTGCAAAAGTCCTGACCATTTCACCCAATAATAGAGTAAATAGCTAATAAAAGTAATAAAAGTTGTTTCACTGAACCACAAGTTACTGCTTAGCCTCTAAGTGCAGCCCGAGTGCTTTAGGGCATATGTGTTCTACATAGAATCACCAAATGGTTTAGGTTGGAAGGGGTGCTAAAAGAGGGTCTAATTCCAGCCCGCTTGCTGTGGGCAGGAACACTTTTCAGTAGACCAGGTTGCTCAAAGCCCCATCCAGCCTGACCTTGAATGCTTCCGTGGGGGAGGATGTCTACCTTCTCTCTGGTGAACCTGTGCCAGTGTCTCCCGCTCTCCCAATACCAGCCCCGGAGGCGCTGCCACTTCACAGCTGGTTGAGTCACTTGGACATTGAGCCTCTGGCCACAACCATCCAGTGACCACCCACGTTTAATGAGAATTCTCAGTGTTTTAAGAAGAGAGTGATAATGTAGAGTTTGAGGTTTTAGTGGAACTTTGGGAAGCTAATAGTTAAAAAGGGATTTCCTGCATGTTCAGTTTCAGGTTTTTTGGGAAATATATACAGGAAAGGGATTTGAATTTCTTTTTTAATTTCTTTTTTTATTTTTTTTTTTTGTAAGATCATGAGATGAATGCAAAAATACCTGTCTGCTTAGAGAATTTGGTTTTTTTTGGTAGTCTAAAGATTAGGTATCCACAGCAGACACAGAAGACTCATTCTTGAAGGTTTAAATTGTTCAAAAAGAATTTGTTATTCAAATAAAATTTAGGTTCTGCTTTTTAAACCTGTAGTCCAAGTGAGGTCAGCAGATTGACAGGTGAGTATTATGGATGCAAGTCTTCTTACTTATATCGGCAATAAGTGTCTCCATGAGCCATAATATAAGTGATACGTATGTCAGTTGAGAGAGTTGCACTAAAATTTGCTGAGAATGTATGGGATTTAAGGCATAATTATTGTAAACCTCCACGTTTTGTCTGCTGGTGGTCAACTGCACAACCCTGTGACAATGCGTTGCTACCAGCAGTACTGGAATTATTGCAATTGTTTTGCAATTTAGAAGGATCCTTCTGAGAAGTCTCACACTGATTGAAACCAAGATTGTACATAAATTCTAAGGAGAAATATAATTTGCATTAGTGTCAGAAGTCTGAGACTCCTGCAGTGAGACCATGAGATGGGTGAGCAAAACTATCAGCCTGGTGCTGCTGCTTTTTGCCTCTCAACAACTCTTGAAAGCTGTCCACTAATCTGTCATAAGTTATATTCTCTCTTACTGCATTAAGTTCCCCTAGTGAGCAAAATCTCCAGCCTGGGCTGGAGAAGTGGTGAGTTGGGCTGGAGCAGCCCAGCAGGTGAGCTCACCTGTCTTGTAAATTTTCATGCTTTCTACTACTATTTAGATGTAAGGTCCAGTGACATGAGAACATAACAGAATGGTGACAAGGAAGTAATTTTAAATTGGTGTTGCTGCTTGAAACCCTATTTTTTAGCTCAAGCACCTGCAACTTATAAATGCGTGTTCCTGGCTTTCTGCTTCATTATCTAAAATTTTGTGTATTACCCTGAATTCTCATGCTTTTTTTTAAGGGTATATGTGAACCAAGAGGGCTTTAGGGTTTCTTTTCTTAAAATAAATATCTTTTCTGAATAAGTTTTAGTTCTTAAATCCACCCTGTAATTTGTTTCCATTTGCTTCCATCTTAGTATTATCCACAGATTTAAAAATCTTACGCTTCTTCAGTAGTTCAAGTCATTGTTGACTTATTAAATGGTATCTTATCTATGCTTCATGAAATGCAGTCACAAGAAGGTTTTCACGGGCCCTTAACAATAGTTACTTTTTTTGGAATTGCTCGACTATTTTTGCTCCCTGTACACTACAGTACCATATTTTTAGAGTACAAAAATAGTTTGTATCTTCATTTGCAGACTGAGCTGCAATTTAGCATTTTAATCCTCTTGTTGGCCTCATATATCCTTAGTGCCAAGAGGATATGGAGCAGACTTTGTGGAAGACTGTCAGAACAGGGAGAGCTGCTGAAGTAAACTCTGCCTTGCATTTAATGTGTGCTGCTGTTGAGTCAGTTTTAAGGGCTGAAAGTTCTCATGACACTCCAAGTTAAAATCATGACAAAATACATGACAGTCTCCCCTCTAGTTATATGACTTGCTTTCTTGTGACTGACTGGCTGACTTCCTTCCCTTCTGTCACCCTTTCTCCAGTTGTCTTTTCTGTAAGGAAACAGTAACCATCTCCTAGCAGCAAAGAATTTTTTGTTTTTTCTTGAACTCTTTTACTACAACCAGTTAGCTGAATCATCATTTCACAAACATTTAAGATGATGTAAGCTAATGTTGCTGCTGCTGGAAAGCTGCTGACCTGCTCCCAAGGCATAAATTCTGCTTTTCAGTCAGTCTTGATGCTCTGAGTTTACTAGGTGAGCTGGTTGAGGGAACTGCCATGGCTGGCTGTGTGCTTGCTGGTCAGCTGAACATAAGTGATACTAAAATGGTTTTGGAATGGCATTTACTGAGGGATGCCATTCCTCAAATGAGTTTACATGTACTCAATGTGGCAAATTTCTATATAGGTAATGTTATGCAGTGACTTACTATCCAACATAACTTGTATTTTCTTCACTGATGATGATTATTAGATTATACAGTCTCAAAGGATAGAAGATGGCTGTGTTGAATTTTAGTTAGCAGGGTGTATAGATGTTGTTAACTAAATATTAAAGTATACAAATATGTATATACATAGTATGTAAAAAGAACACATTGCCCCTAGACTTTTTTTTTTTGCCGTGAAATTAATTCTTCTTGAATATGGCTTAAGTTTTTGATACTGGTTGCTATAAGATTGCACCCAGTCAAGATGTAGATTATGGTTCTTTGTTTCAATATCTTCACGCTCAGAAGCCAGTCTAGAAACTGCAGATTTTGGGGCTGTCTTGTGTGTCTTCAGTGGAAAGAAGTGAGTCACTTCATGTTAAGGATTGTGTCACTGATTGACTTTCTCTCTGTTTCCAAGCATCTTCCACCTCATCACTCACAAATGATGGCCTGTCCATCCAAATATGGACCAGTAGTAATGACTTGCCTGTACCACAGGGCCACTGTGGTTCTGAGTGCCTCATGCAGCATGGAGGCTATCAGTCTCCAGCAGCATGCTGTCTCATATGTGCAGTGTGATCGCACTACACAGTGCCCTGTAAGATGGTCCTTCTGTGTGTGAGCCTGCCGTGCTGCTGCTGCCTCTTCTCAGAGCTGATGTGTGATGCTTTCTCTGCTGGGTGCTCCCCTTGGCCAGTGATATGCTCTTTTAATCCTGCAAAGGGCCAAAGCCCTGCCAAATGCACGGGAGATGAGTGACTGAGAAGGGACTCTGTGGTGTAACATGGGTTTCTGTATCTCTTAGAGCAAGAGGAGGGAGAAATACCAACAGTGCTGTGGGCAGTGGCTGTCGCCAGGAAGTACTTTCTCAGAATCATACCCCAGCTTCCTGGTGAGATCAGCTTGCTACTCAGCAAAGGTTAAAACTCCTCTCCAGCATGCAGCCTCAGATCGTGCTGAGTTTTTGTTAAAAAAGCTTAAATGCTTGGTAGCATAGTTTTGGGATTTTTTTTTCCAAAAGTCTGTGGAGTTGTCCTTTGTTAGTAGCTTTAATCCTCTCTGCCTTGTATAGTATGTGCTTTACCATGTCTGCAGTCTCTGTGTGCAACTCTATGATGAGTTTGGTGTGGTAGTCTGTGCAGTAAATGAATCTCGTTCTGATATCTGAAAGCTACTACCTAGAATCTTACTGTTCCTGGAGAGAAGAATAGTGCTGAGGAGCTGATCAGTTTTTCTGCAGTAAACCTCAAATTATAGAGGAAGTATTTGTAATGCTCCTTTCCTCTTCTGCTTTCTTGCCTACTTGCTAAATTTGTTTAAAATGGGCCTCAGTGTCAAGTGATGTACTGTGACCATAGCTGCAAGTAAATTTATGTAGTGATTGTGTGTGGTTCTATCAAGTCCTCAGTACCTGAGAGAGATGGAACTCCTGGAGTGGGTCCAGCGTTGGACAAGAAAGATCGTTAAGGCACTGGACTATCTATCTTATGAGGATAGGCTGAGAGAATTGGGCCTGTTCAGCCTCGAGAAGAGACAACTGAGAGGGAACCTCATCAACATCTAGAAGTGTCTGAAGCAAGGTTATCAGGAGAATGGAGCCAGATTCTTCCAAGAATGGAGCCAGATTCTTCCAAGTGGTGCTGAGCAATAGGACAAGGAGCAATGGGCAGAAACTGGTGCCCAGGAAGTTTCACCTGAATATGATGAAGAATTTCTTTATTGCTTGAGTGACCAAGCACTGGAATCACAGAATAAACTAGGTTGGAAAAGACCTCTGACATCATCGAGTCCAACCTATGACTCAACACCACATTGTCAGACCATAGCACTTAAGTGTCACATCCAGTCTTTTCCTTAACTCCTCCAGGGTCAGTGAGTCCACCACCTCCCTGAGGAGCCCATTCCGATGCGCACTCACTATTTCTGTAAAGAACTTCTTCCTAATGTCTGACCTAGACCTCCCCTGTCGCAGCTTAAGACTGTGTTCACTTGGCCTTTTGCCAGTTGCCTGGAAGAAAAGACTGACTCCCACCTTGCACAGCCTCCTTTCAGGTAGTTGTAGAGTGATAAGGTCTCCTCTGAGCCTCCTCTTCTCCAGGTTAAATGACAGATTGCCCCGGGAGGTTGTGCAGCCTTCCTCAATGGAGATACTCTAGAATCATCTGAATGCAATCCTGTGCCATGTGCTTCAGGATGACCCTGCTTGTGCAGGGAGGTTGGACCAGTTGTGGTCCCTTCCACCCTTACTCATTCTGTGATTTTTGAAGTCATACTTGCTATGTGTATATTTGTTTTTCTTCAGGCACATACCTTTTGATATGGTAGTTCTGTCAAGAATTGCTGTATGGGACAGGATAAGATGCATGATAGTGATGTGTTATTCTAATAACAGGCTTGGTATTTTTTGTTGTTACAAAGATGTAAAAGCTGTTGTACATTTGAAACATCTAGATTCTGGCAATACCTTGTTTCAAAAGAGATCTGGTGATCCTACAGATAAATGTGTTCCAAAGCTTTATTTATTTACTCCTTCCTATTGTGGAAAAACTGAACAGACTTTGTTGTCTTATGAAATAAAGGTGGTAATTTTTTTCTTAAAAATCATGACAGAAAACAAATGGGTAGTTTTGAACTTTGGAAAAGGCAGTATTTACAGCAGTGCTTCAATTACGAAATACTTTGTTCATCTTTTGGCAGAAGAAAATTTTAAACCTCACTCAAATCTTTATTGTAAGATTTATATATTTCTCTGGGATGAATTTGGGAAGTAAGTTGGTGAATGAGGTTCAGCAAATTGTCCGTGAGGATTTTTATGAATCTGAACTTCAATATGTGATATTACCCAACCTTATTAAATATAGAGCCAAGATTCTCTTCAATAGGGATGTAAGCAGCAGTGGTATGGTTTACTTTATCACATATAAATCATATGCTTTTTAAGGACCATAAATCCCCTTTTTAATTATATGAACCAGTAAATTTTGTGTAATATTTGAGAAGAATCTTCAGATTGGGTGCTTAGAGGGTTGGGTGGTGGATATTGTTTGTTTTGTTGTTTGGGGGAGGTTTGTTTTTTCTTTGATTTTGTGTTGCTTTAATTACAAAAGGAATGTGGATTGAGTTTCATTCTCTCATGTGGGAAGAATGCCTTACTCACTTTTATCTTGGTGTTCCTATGATTCAGAAGAATTTTTCAGTGTTTGAGATGTAGTTTGTGTGTTGCCTAAAGTGAAAGTACTGGCTTGATGCCACTAGCAAAAGCTTGCGTTGTCAGTGATCTGACATGCCATTTGGGAAACATTTGTTTTGCACATCAGGTATCAAAGCACTCTGGCACAGTGCTGCTTCTCCTGTGTATTTCTTTTCCTAGAAGTAAAACCACATAGCAGTATTTGTGACATAGGACATGCAATGGTAGCCGAATTACCTGTTTTTAATTTTGGAATAAACTTGGGTTTCGTTTCCTAAGTTTATCTACATTCGTTTGGAGTAGATATAATTTGATAGAAGTAAAATAAGATCTCATTTTAGCAAGCAAACACTTGGGGTCTAATTCAGTTGTTTGGAATACTAAGCTGAATCTTAATGTGTATATGGAAGAATACAGTTCAGGTGGTATAATTTTTGTAAGAATTTAATAATCATACTTTGTGGTAACATGTGTCTCAAAGGAGAAAAGGTATTCTGTGTGGACAAACCTTTTGCCTTTGTGGAATTGGGCCATAACCACAAAGATTTCATATGGATGTAGGAGTGCTGCCTGTAGGGAACAACTACTTAGGTCACAGCCTGTGTTACCAGAAGACACAAATGGTATATGATTATACAATAATATTGAACTGCACTATTTCTGTTTTTAAAGATGTGATTTTTTTTCTGTGTGTGTCTTTCACTAGTTTCAAATTAAGTAAATTTTGTAAACATGGGGGAAAAACTACTCATAACTTAGCAGGAGAGTAAGCAATCTGGATAAGAAAAGACATCCTGTATTTGAATAAATTTATCAGAAGCCTGGATTCCTACTCAGATTTAGCCTTGAAATAATTTTGAATGTCTCAGCTGTTTGGTTCATGGCATATAATTCAGTTTGGCACAACCACTGGTTTATAACAGGGATTCATGTAAGAAAAGCTAACACTGTCCCTGATGTGTCTAATTCATTGTGTAATTCAGAGTAAAAAACCACCACTATTTTGAGCTGCTTGAACACAACAGACTGAAATATCTTATTGACAGAGGCTGCATAATACGAAATGTTGTTTCATTGAGTGCCAGGTATGAAAAGCTAAATTTCTTGGTTGATTGGTTATATTCTTTNAAAAACAACCAGTGTCCTAATCTATTAATGTCTCAGAAATAAAAGCTTAAGCTTGCTTTTTTTTTTTTAGTACTAAGTAATTAATTTTGATTACTTGTCTAATTCTAATGCAGCGTATGCTCTTCTTATTAGCAAATATTACCAATAGTAAGTACAGACAAAAGCAGGTATAATATTATTTGACCTCATTTGAAATTATGCAAACTTTTAAGTCTTAGTTTGGGGAAAAAAATTGCCCTCTGAATTTAATGCAGAGCATCTCAGGCTGATACAGATTTAGTCTTACATAATTTGGGTACAGATTTGCATATAATATTGTAGAAAGAATGGGGTTAGTACAGAATGGTGCATCAACTCACACCTTACAGACCTACCTTAAAAACTGTCTCTGGTATTTTTTCAGACTTTAATAATGATTTACAGCCTTTTATATTGTTTATCCCTGTAAGTGGAAAGTTGTTTTTTTTCAATATTTTAAATACAAACATGTAAGCAGCAATCAGAGAATACTAAGAACAATTCATCTCAGCAAATTTTTTTACAAAATATATAAAATATGTATTTAAAAAATATATATGTATTTAAAGTATGTTTAAAGCTATTATAAATAGTATTTTTAGAAAATTAAATGTTTTTTTAAATAATTTTAAAATTAAAGCTTGAAGATAAGAGACAAAGGTGTATGATCTTTACTTCTCCCTCACAGTTTTTTGCAAATCAGACTTGTTTCTTTTATCCCTTAGTTGGTGTATTTAGGTTATGTGATTCTAATCTAGATTCTAACATTTGGGATTATGCATTAGGATAGACTTGGAAAAAACCTGCACATTGGTCTCAGATAAAAGTCAAGACAAGCCACAGAGCAAACTATTTTTTATTTGGGCAGAGAAG
>VXAU01000621.1:914634-947274 GCA_013399695.1 Formicarius rufipectus
TCTGAAGGATTTATTTGTCTGGCAATCTGAGAGACAGGAGTATGCTTCTTCCAACCAGTTTGACATACTGCAGTGAAATAGAGAGGCAGGATGTTGATCAGATGTCTCCTCACCTAACTTCTACCCTCAGCCAGTATTTTACAGTAAGATAAATGAATGTAAAAATGTATTGCAAATTATGCTAAAAAATGGCAAGGTTCATGGCAGTACCCCATACACTCAAGTTCCATTTCAAATGTTAATTGCTGTGATTGTGTACTTCCAGCTCTTCTCTCTGGAGGTAGTTTGGTTGCTCAACACTGGAGAAAGTTTGGCTTTAAAATTTCAAGCTTCCTGGAGTTCAGTATATTAAAAGGAGGAGGGTAGAGGTTCTGCTTTTTCTTACTTTCTGAAGTAGCTCTTTTGAGTCATCAGACTTGCTTTTGAAGGTCATTAATTTACATTTGTTGAGAAATAGGCGAGGATGCCGTTTTCTGGTTGGCTGATGGTTTTGTGGTTGCTTCTTTTTTTTAATACAATACTCAGAGCTGACTGACCATAGCAGTCAGCTACAGTATATTAACAGGTCCCTAATCACTCAGTCATGGCCATACATTAAAATAGAGGTAGCTCAATTTGAAGTGGGGAGGTGGGGGATGGGTGGGTAAGCACAGTATTTGTGAACAGGGAGGAAACAGGTTCTCATGGCTAAGAACAGGGTGGTGGGAATTTCACATTTGGACAACAGCCAGGTAGATCACTTTATTTCCTTTTGTCAAGTTGGATTTTCATGGAAAAGTTTATGGTTTCTCCTGGCTGCTGAGCTGAATTGGTGGACTGTGATGTCAGGCAAGCATGAAGCTGGAGAAAGCCAAGAGCAGAATATGTATTTGGTACGGTATTTGGTACGGTAACCTCATGCGTTGGTGCAGTTGTATCCTACATTATAGTGTCCATTTTTTGCAATTACTTCTGTTTAGAAAGTCCACAAATGATCATCCTGAGTTTCCCATAATGCAACCTGATACATAATTCTTATGTTGTTAATTGTGGTAAACTAATGTTATCATGTGCAGATGGTTTTTTGAAACTTTTCTCTGTTTCTTAACAGGTGCTGCAAAGTTGGTAGTCGTCATAGCAATATTTTTATTGACGTTTTATGTCATATCACAAGTGTTTGAAATAAAAATGGATGCAAACTTGGGACACATCTTTGGTAAGTGATCACTCTTTTCTCTGGACATCTATTTACTTGATTAGTATTTACTTGATTAATAATCAGGAGATCATATTCATTTGGCTTTAAGCTTGACTGAAGCTTTTGCACCTAAGAATTCTGTTTTTATTTTTGATATATGTGTACTTGTTATTTTTGTATATGTAATATCTAATGTGTGTATTAAGTAATTTTCTGTATGAAATATTTAGCCTACTCTCTGCATTAGGGGTTTTTTTTTCTTGCCAAATATTTACCTGCCTTTTTTTTTTTTTTAACTTGTACTCGCATTCTTAGCGTAGAGTTGTAAACTAGATGACCCGAATGTTTCTGGAAATCTGTGCTTTGCCTTAGTACTGCTAAAGAAATTCAGAGTTTGTGTTTTTGCTTGCACAAATACAATAGCATGTTTACATTAAAAAAAAAACCCAAACCAACCAAACAAACAAAACAAACAAACAAAAAAACCCCAAACAAACAAAATATTAGGTACATGGGTAGAGTTCATGTTGTTCTTTAACTCTAGATCACTGCAGTATGATCTGACATCTGAAACAGTCAGCAGAGACATCTTTAATAGTCGTTGAAGAGATAGTGGTGTTACTAAGATACATGCACAATGAGATCACTCGTGTCTCTTCCTATCCCAAGAAAAGGAGTCATGAGTGCCTGGGTAGAAGTACAACTCAGTTGCAGGCTTCCAGTGGTAGGTGAAAGGAACCCCGTCCCGGTGAAGCTGCAAGAAGGGAATTCATTGCACTTTAGTGCCCACACCTCCAGAAATCTGTGGAGGTTTCGTATCTCCATGGTTTTTTGTGGTAATCAGAGAGTTCTAGATTAAGGCAGTGTTTTGAATGGGGTTCCTAATTACTTTCATTCTTCTACTGTGTAAAAGTTTTTTTATTGGAGCATAGTATTCAGGTGTATTTGATACTTAATTTCAACCAATATGTTTCTATAGGGGTGCAGAAAGATTTTACACTTAGAGATGTTTTATAGCAGATAACACTTATAGTAACATCTTGTACAACTTTCTTTTTCCATTTTAGCTAGATCAGCATTGGATGCAGCTGCACGCTGTGAGTATTCATATGCATATATTACTGCTCTGACTTGCTTTTGTTAGTAGCAGAAAGACCAGTGAATTTTCATAGTTAAGAAAGTCTTAATTACACTTTAAATGCAATCAGAAACTAATTTTCCTCTTTTCCTGATTTTCCTAAATTTTTGGTGAAGTCTATTTTGTATTTTTGGCTTGTGGCTTTTGATGACAGTGCCAGAGCAAGCAGCAGGGTAACAACAAGAAGTTAGAATAATGAGGTACTTCAGGTACCTAGATTATTTTAAGCTGCTGTGCAACTACAGGTGCAATACTGTTTGCCTTTGCTCTTTCCATTAATTTCTTCAGAAAAGTAACTGATACTTATTTGTGTTAGCGTACCTGTAGTGTTGTCTCTAAAGTCTTGCTTTATTTCCTTTTGAAAGCTACAAAACCTCCAAGATACAAATGTGGGATCTCTAAAGCTTGTCCTGAAAAACATTTTTCATTCAAAATGTCAAGTGGAGCAGCGAATGTAGTTGGACCTAAAATTTGTGTAGAGGATAATGTGTAAGTATTTTCACTTGTTGTCTAAGTGTCTCTTTCAAATACTATCTTAGACCACTTTGCACACTAAGTCGATAGCTTAAATTAGGGTTTTTTTGCCAACAGTTGGACCACATGAAAAAATTACATTGCATTATAACCTTATCTGTGATGAAACATACTTAATGCTCTGCAATAAATGCAGAAATGTATGTTATTTTAATACATGTAGCATAGTTTACACTTTATTTCAGGTTTACAAACTGAAGGATTAGTTAGAATTTGTCAAATCAGCTTCACACTTGCCTCTAAGTTGTTTGTTCTTGTACCTCTAATAGTATTCAGTGAATTATTGTATTGTCTTTTGCAAGTCATCTTTTAAACTGTATTTCCACAATACCAGTGTCAGAATATATTTCCCACTTATTTTTAAATGTTGACTTCAAAGAATAAAACCAGTATTTTAGTGATTAGTTATCATCAGCACAGTTAAATAACTACCAAAGTTAATAAAATAATTGTGAAATGAGGAAAGGAACTGCTTGAGTGAGTTTGGGTTTAAGTCCTCTATTTTTAATAACAATATTTTTGACACAATATTATTGATAATACTGTATCTAAAGTATTTAACTGAATACCTTTCATAATCCCCATAATGGGAATATAATTATTTATTTTTAGACTTCGGTTTTTGCTTTTAGGTTGTTCCTTCTCACTGTCACCCAGTGCACAGCTTTGCATGGTATAATCTGTCCATTCGATTTTGCAGGTGACGTATCAGAAAAACCATGATGTTGTCAGAAGGAGATTTTTTTTTTTGTCAGCCACACTTAAGGCCTTTGCCTTCTATTTGCATTTAAACTACTCCAATTTAACTGTTTATCACCCACACTGTGTTAGAACAGCGAAGCATGTACAGCAGTTGGTGCTAATGAGTTCCGGTGCAGACGGCAGTGTCACTGTGAACAAAAGAACCCCATGTAATATAATAAGTAGGATAATTAATCTATAAAAGAATAAAACATATTGGTTAACGTTTTCCATCACTTTGCTCTCTAAAGCAACTGTAACACTTTATTTCAAAAGATCTTAAAGAGAAGGCTATTTTAGCACTATCTCTAGCTTCCCACTGTGAGGCTGACTTAGCCAAGCTGGCTCGCTTGTGTAGGAGTCAGTTTGCAGCAGAGCATCACGGTGTAGTCGGGAGCACGTGCTAAGTGAGCATGAGCTCACCTTGGCATATACTAACCACAAGCCTCTGGGTTTTGCGTTCCTTTCTTGTTGTTGACTTGCTTTGTGACCTTGGACAGGCTTATCTAGTTTCTTAGCATGGTATTTTGATTAGAGTTGCAAACCTTGCTCCCATCTCATTCTGGTTGTTTAATATAGGAAGGTTAATATCTGAGAAGACTTAAGCTGATTGAGTGATTAAAAGTGGTGGGAGTGTAAGTAACATTTTAATTTCAGGATTGTAGGGGTTTTTTTGTTTAGGTTTTTGCCTTTTTTTTTTTTTAAATGTCTCACTGGTTAACTAAGAAGAGATTGTTATTCCTGTCCAAAAGAAAAAAATCTACTGGATACTCTTCTGAAGAAAGTGGTGAAAAGAAAGTAGTTGCTGGCAAAAGTCCTCTGTTCGGTTAGTACTAGTGTGCACTTCAATGCACAGCTATTTGTTTCTAAAGTCCAGTTTCCCTTGGCAAAAATCCTCCTGGTTTCTTTCAGAGGAGGACTTGTCAGTCTGTTTGAATGTCCACCAGAAAGTTGTATTGATTTTATATGGTCTCCTGCTTTGCTCATAAGAGGTTTCCTTTCTCTTTCAAAAGCTCTTGTAACTTGTTGATTGTAAATTCTTGGAAGAATTCTAAAACTGATGAAGGGCTGCCCTCCTGTGAGAAGTTGTCGCACTGCAGCCTGTTGTGTTTGTAATGGTGCACAAGCTCTCAAGTGTATAAAGTAGTATATCAGGAATGAAAAAACCCTGACTTGTTCTGATTACTTTGTATTCTTCTTAATACTTACAAGACAAGAAAGCAGGAACAAGTAGTTATAATTTGTCAATGGTATTTATAGAGTGGTTTTTTTTCCTGTATATCAAATGTTAGTATGTCAGTTTATGAAAGCACTAAAAGTGCTGATAAAATTCAGGATGCATGTAATTTCTTAATCTTTAATTATATAGATATTTTAATGTGAAATAGGAATTCTGCTGTATAGAAGTTCAGTTACAGCTTTGTTCTATAATGGGAGATTTTTGTTCTATATATATTATCTATATATATATATTTGTTCTGTATTGGGAGAACATAGGAAAAACATACTGGACTCCTCATCAAAATATTAAACATTGTAGTTGCTACTTCATGGAATTGTTAGAAGTGTTATTTACTTCTTTACCAGCAACTTCTCCGTGCAGTTTTACTTTCTCTATTAAGAAACCAGTTGTCTTTTTGTGCCACAGTAACCTGATAGCAGAATGTTGCACTGCATTCCTTTAATAACTGGTAATTCTTGTATTCATAGTTGCAGTTTTATTGTCTAAATCCATTATAATTTTATGTGTGCATGTAATTTCAGTGTCTAGTCACCTCAGTATTAAGTATTTTTGGAATGTTAGTTATTTACAGAAAATTTTTTAGTTAAAATGACAGGAAGTTCTTACCCTTTTTTTAAATTAAATAGCCACTCAATTTTGCATGGGAAAAGGGATGTGTTCCGAACTCCACTGCCTTTTTTCATTTATGTTCCAGTCTTTATTTACCATATGTTTTCCTTGTTTAGAATGGATGCTCAGACATGACATGAAAATATTGTGATCAGAGCACAAATGATCCTCCAGTGACTAAAATACTTCTGGAGTTCCCCACTAACCAGAAATGAATTCTGCATTTCAGCAAAAAATTTTAAGTATTCTCTTTCAGATATTATTGTATTAGATGCTTCATATAAATCCGAATTTTTGGCAGATAGTATAATTTAATGGAATAACAGAAGAATATGGACTTTTCCATCCCTGATTACTAGTTCTTTAAAACCTTTTGAAGTCACTGTGCCAAGAGTTGCCATTAACCGGTAGTCTTTCATGGCCTCTCTGAACAAGTCTGTTCCTGATAATTGTCTATTGAATTTGACATTCCTGTAAATTTTGCTTCTGTCTTCATCCTGGCTGCAAAAGATAGCACCAGAGAGGAAGATTTTTGACATACTTCTGTAACAGACCATTTCTTGCTTCTAGCCTATCACTAAGCAGTTGGCATGAGAAAGCTGATGTTACAGCTGTGTGTGTAAGATGTGTTGCTTAGAATGGATTTTCAGACATGACCTGAAAATCATAGTGCTGCAGACAAAATGTGGAAAAAATTTTGAACATAACAGGACTGTATACACATGCAGCCCCTTCCTACAGCCAGCTAGGGAGGTTGAAGAAATCCTGACCAAGATGGAATTAAAGTATCTGTTAGGGTGTTTGTGGTTAATGAGATGTGTGCACCTATATGCCCTTGCTGAGAAGCTTTCTTGAACCTCAGTTGAAGGTTTCTTCATTATCTTAATTTATGTAATTGTTCCAAACCTTACTTCAATTTGTCTTGTATTTATTCTCTCTTTTAATCCTATCTTCAAAATGTTAATGCTGAGATATTTGGGACTTGAAAGCAGGATAGAGTCCTTTACACAGTGCCAGTGAACAGGGATAAGGAGGTTTGGAAGCTCCTTCTCACTGGAGTGGTACAGCCACTGTGGTCCAAGGCAGCACAGCATCCTGCCTAACAGTCTCAATGGTCCTGTTACCTCTCCTTTACAGTTTTGAAGGGCTTCCATTTCGCAACAGGTCTCTTCTGCTCCTTTACCCCTTGGAGTTTGGTCAATAATTATGACGTTTTTGTTGGGATGTGTGACCATACTTAAAGATTATAGCCAACTTTTGCTTAAAGTCCCATCAGCATACTGACTACTTTCGTGCAGTTAGGTTGTCTGTTACGCATATGAGTAGCTAACTGGTTTGCCTTTCTTGTGTCTTGATGTGATGCTGCAATATGAATTTTAAATGCTTCTGTTCAGTTAGCTTTTCAACTCATTAACGCCTTTTTCTTCATCGTATGCTTACAAAATAAAAAAGCTTAAAATGTTGACTATGTGACTGTGCCAAGCTCCTCAAATTCCTATTTCTTTCAGGCTCTTTACCTACAAGGTATTTATTTGAATACATTAATAACACTTTATTTTTGTGACACTTTTAATATACGGACATACTTTGAAACCAGGATGATTAAGCCATAAAATGAAATCAATACAGCTGGGGATATTTCTGTTATTCTCCATTCACTGGCGCCGTAAGAACACACAAATTAATTCAAGGAGATTTTGCTTCATTTAAGTACTCATGAATATGTGGCCCTTTAACTATGTTTCTCTTAGAATTTGATCCTATGTAAAAAACAGAAATGTTTCACATCAGAAAATTTCCCTATTAAAAATGAAAATATTTATTTTGTTTCAGTTTAATGAGTGGAGTTAAAAATAATGTTGGCAGAGGAATAAATGTGGCCTTGGTCAATGGTAAGTGACATTTTAAGTCATCAAATTGTCTTAATTTTCAAATTGTTTCTGAAATTTAAGGTGGAAAAAAAGAGGGAATGGTGAAAACCAAGCAAGAGGAGAAAATTAAGTATTCAGTTTATTTATGCTGAAACAATGTCAGATCTTGGCACTGACATCTTTTTGTTACGAAGTTGAAGAACTCTGCATTTTTGTTTCTAAAAATGAGTTTTAAAGATAGTAACGTGGAGTGCTGTGGTGACTATCATGGTGATACATCAGATAAATTCCTAATGCACAACAAAATGGAAAAAGACATCAGATACATCCTACTTCTTTTGCCCTTGTGTGTTGCCACCACTAATAAAACTGTAGACTAAATTCTTCAGTTGCTCTGTTGTCAGTGAAACTTCTTTAACAATTTTGTTCCTACACGGAAAGGCCAGCTTGTTACTTCCCACCTTGAATCCATATATTTGGTCTATGGATCTTGTCCTTAAATATACCATGTTATGTAATTTTTTTCAGGGTTCTTAATTTTTATTGAAACCAAACAAATTTAACTGTCTGTTTCTTTGAAAACTGAACTGAATGTCAGTACTGGCAGATTTGTCCTTAATGTGTTGGAAGCAATTCCTGAGATAGCACTTTGTCATTCACTGTAATATAAATTAATGTTAATTTTGGATTGTACCTAAGTTTGCATCATCTAAAGCACACCTTGAACAATACTTCCCTAATCCTATGCTGCTTTCCTAAATTGTTTCAATCTGTTCAAAACCAAAATACCTATCTTTGTATTTTATAGCTCCAGTCTTTCTCTGTCTTCCAAACTTTAAACGAATATATATGTTAAAAAAGTCCATCTTCCATCAAATACTGCCTTTGTAGACAGCATAATAAAAAAAAAGGTAATGAGGGATAATATATTGTCCACTTCTTTCTATTTGTTCTGGATGTTTAAATCTACTAACAATTTCCAGTCTACAGCAAAATGCGCAGTGTCATTTTAATCTTCCTTACTTTGCATGTGGTAATAAATGCAGTCTATAGCTGTACTGTCCATTTTTGCAAAACCAGCTTTAAAAAAGGCAAATACATGAACTGACTACTGTGTTGTTTTTAGAGCCTGTGGGCATTTTATTTTAGATTCCACTTGAAGCAAAATCAGAAATTTGCAAAGAATCATAGAATGGTCTGGGCTGAAAGGGATCTTGAAGGTCATCCAGTTCCAGCCCCCCTGCCATAGGCAGGGACACTTTGCACTAGACCAGGTTGCTCAAAACCCCATCCGACCTGACCTTCAACACTTTCGTGGATCATCTCACTTTTTTTCCTCTTATATTTTCCTGTACTTTTTCACAAACTGCTCCACCGCTTAAGGAGTGATTTTCATAAGAGTTACTACAGTTCATTTATTCAGTGTCTTCTGCAGCACTTTCTCTGAAAGAGTCTGTAACAGGGGTTGGGCATGTTGTCTGTAAAATAATTTTGGTTATATTCAATGACACCAAATATTTCTTTTTCCCTCCAGGTAAAACAGGAGAACTCTTAGATACTAAGTTCTTTGACATGTGGGGAGGAGGTAGGTGCACTTAGACTGGTCAGAGAGAAACAACAAATGCACTTTTTCCCTTTCTTCTTCTCCAGACTCATTTGCCATGGTTGTTTAATGGGAAAGTCAGTCCAGTTAGTTCTACCTTTGCAGTGGTGAGGAAAGTACAACTTTAGAGAAATGCAAATAGCTGAGGCGGGAGGGAACGGTATGGTCAATCAGACTTGTTCTCTAGAGTAGTTCTCACGAGTGATTGTGTCTTTACACAATATGGATTAACTTTTCCTACAAATAAGAGTTCTCTGATGCATTTTAACTTTCTCTCACTCAGCATCTTTTTATAAATGCTAAGTACATTTACAAATATTCTTAAAAGTAATCTCTTTGCAGAAAGACATTGCAGATGTTTAAATATAGAATTGTTGCCTGTTATTAAAACAGTTTTATGTTCTCTTTCTTTTTAGATGTGGCACCATTTATTGAATTTCTGAAGTCCATCCAGGATGGAACAATAGTGTTAATGGCAACATATGATGATGGTGCAACCAAGTATGTAATTGATTTTAAATAGCAAGTGTTGATTAACCTTCCAAATACTGTTTTATACTGAAAAAATACATTTCACAATCACTTTTGATAAGGTTTTGTTTTTCGAAGGTGACAGATTTGAAACTATACTTCCAGTCTCTTAGTATTATAATGCTGATGTGGTTTGGGGACAACAAAAATCAAATTGAAAATAAGCAGATGTATGGACATATTTACTTAAAATGCTTTTAGATGTATACTTTTGTGAGGGGGAAAAAAAGTAAATTAGATACTAAGTTAGAACCTTTTAGCAGAAATATCACAAGTGTTTGTTTCTGAAGACACTGTAGGTAACTTAAGGGAAGAAATAAAGAGCTGCTATTTGGAGATTTTGTAATGATAACTTATCCTACAGAATTGTTTTCCCTTCCATACTAAAATTATCCTACTTGAGCCTACTGAACTGTGCTGTGGGGCAGCAGCCTGAATTTTGAATTAACTGACCCAAGCAGGCAGGAACTTCTTTCATATATTCAGGTCATTCTTCTAATCTAAAATAGCTTCCACTTTATCTAGACTTCAGGTTGAGCCTTCAAACAATATTTACTTTAAAGGTTGACTGTTTTAATTGTTTGGAGAATTGTTAACATGACTCAAGATATATGTGTAAATTCTCACAGGAGCGGGTTCTTGGCTTTTATTGGTGTACTAAAAAGTTTGTATCCTGGTTGCTTGAGATTAAAGTATGAAAGAGTAGCACTCATTGCATCAGGTGATTTCAGAATTAGTCTTTCCTGATTTTGAGAGAGAGATCTTGCCTAATATTTACTGACTTAAACTATATTTAATAAGATTAAAGCTGATGGTTGCACAGAGCAATGGAAGCTCTAACTGCATGTTTTATTCACTGAGCTCTGTTTTGTTCAAGGCTTAATGAAGAAGCACGGAAACTGATTGCTGAATTAGGAAGCACATCAATTATTAACCTCGGCTTCAGAGACAACTGGGTCTTCTGTGGTGGAAAAGGAATTAAGACTAAAAGTCCATTTGAACAGGTCTGTGATTTTATAACTTACTAGAATTTAACTGCTTGCATTAATAAAGGCGTAGCATATTTTATAAATACTATGCATTTGTTCAAGATGAGTATCTGTTCCACTAGTGGCACACAGTGTTATTTTCCGATTTTTTCCTTCAGTAACCTCCTCCTTTTAAACCTACAAAATTATTCTTAGGTGACTCAAATATCAAAAAAATCTTACATGGGGTAGATCTTATGTCAATAACGAGGTCATTTGTCTTTTTAATGAATCAAATTAAACTGAACAATTCAAAACGTACTGCCTAATGCTTTTATTTTAGATGCACTAACAGTGTGGTGAACTAACAACAGATAAGTGGTCGTTAAGGTGTTGGTGTTCCCAGCTGTTAGCTTTGCTCTTTTCTCAAAAATTATTTCTGCTATAGCAAAATTTGTGAAATAGATTATCTTCCCATGCTTTATCTGTTAAAATTCGGTATGTGCAATTATTGCCTTTAATTACTGGTAAAAGTAGCTTTGTACTAGGAGAGAAAGAATATGTGTTTTCTTCTGCCAGCTTTGCACGGGAGTGGAAACCAGTGCAGAGGTGGTGGCAAACTCTTGGAGGCAATAGACTTACCTGATTGTAGATGATTGCTCGGTGGAAAAATAAACACCAGTTTTCAAAAAAGGCAAACATTGAGCGTTATTTAATGGTTTTTTAAAATCTCACTATTTGTTTTCATTGCCTTGTAAATTTAGCATCCTTATTTATTTTTACTTAGTGGTTCATTCTTTAATGCAGTTGGTCTTTTCCTTGCTTGTCTCTCTTCCCAACTAAACATCCATAATAAAATTTAAAAATGTTTTCCTAGTAGGGCTTAACTGTTTTTAGCATACACTTATCTGAGCAAGTTACATGAAGCGGGGAATACTGAGAGATAGTTACATGTGATATGAAGGACCAGAGACTAATAGTGACTTTTTCTCTTTGCCCTTAGCCTGAAAATAAGTAAATTCCTTAAAGCTGTGAGTTAAAGCAAAAGGATAAATGACTTCACATTAACAGCAGATTGATGTTTTCCATTTATAGCATATAAAGAATAACAAGGACACAAACAAGTATGAAGGCTGGCCAGAAGTTGTCGAGATGGAAGGCTGTATCCCTCATAAGCAAGACTAATGAAAACAAAAGGAAAGGAGAAAGAATATGGAAGAAAATGCACTTTCTGCTATTATTAGAGAGAGGGCTATGAAGGAGACTGTACTGTAAATAATATTTTTAAAGCATGCAGCCATCTTGTCAGTGTGTGCATGAGCACTGACATTTTGAATATTGGTCTTATTTATTGCTAACACACATAGACATTCTTTTTGTAAATACATCCAAAATAAAAGAAACATAAAATCATTTCTATGCAGGTTTCTTAAAAGCAAAGTATTCAGTTTGCCTGTGGTAAATAATATCTTGTAGATAACTGGCTAATAAATTACATATGTGGACACTAAATAGATCCTGACAAATGTACTGTCTTCTTAACAGTGCAATGTTGCTGTGACTATGTAAGCTTAGTGGAATATTGTAGATTTTAGTGATAAGTTAATATGGAGATTTAATTTTTTTTATTCTCTGCCTTTTTAATGGCAGCATCACTTTTTATTCAAGTTATTTGGTTATTCTAATACCACATTCTCTAAAAATTTATTTTGTAGTTCCCATTAAAACTGAATAATCAGCAAAGGTGGAATACCTGATAGTGTAACACAGGTATGCCATGAAAAGCACAACAGAAATCATTTTTTTTTAGGGGATGAACAAAAGTGTATTAGTGTGTGTGATACTTAAAATGAGCATGGAGGAATTTGTACTTGAAAGTGTATACTTTATAGAAGAGACTTGGCATGCTAAGCAGCAGTGCTGTGGCTAATTTGTTCAGTTTTTATTACAATTCTTGTACTGCTGCTTAATTGTTGATTCTCTCTAAGGCTGTTCAGCTGTAGTGGCTGGTCACGTAGTAAACGTGCATAATAGCTTCCTCTTTTAGTTCTAACATGAGGAATAGATTTCACATCACAAAGAGCCTGTTAGAAAGCAGTCAGCCTACTAGTGAGAGTTGTTTCAAGGGTACACAGTTGTGATTCTTCACCACCACGTTACTTCTAATGTGAGCTGAGACAATGTGCTCTTCGGGTGAAATGTTAGAGCATTGTGTCTGGGGTTATACAATGTGTGACTTGTAAACTTAACTGACAATATTTCCTTCATGCTTTTTTTTTAATGGAAAAAAAGTGGACCAAGTTTAAGTGGCCTTATTCTTAGCTTATATCAAAGCTGTGAGAAGACCTTGCTTTCTTTATAAATTTCTGTTTCTTTTAAGTAGGGCCAGCTTGAACTTTTCCTGAAAGTATGGTATGACTGACTGTGTCTGTATTCACAAAATAAGGGCTGACACAGAACTGGCTGTAATCTCTTGTTGCTTTGTGCCAATGAGTTCTGGTATATTCTTCGTAAACTTCAAGCTAGTACCATGGGACAAAAACTACAAAGGATTTTTCAGGAACCCACAATGAGTTTAACAGAGAGGCATTAGAAAGACTATAATTGTTGGTGTTTTCTGAGACAAATTCTGTGCACTAAAAATTTCAAGCAATATTGAGAATTACCTTGTAAGACAAATAAATAACCTATGATACAAGACTAAGACTGGATTCTGAATTTTTCTCTATTTTTAACCTAGCCTGCTAATTAATGTGGGTTTCCCTCAATTTTAATGTAGAAAAACAATAAACACATCTGACACAGTAAAACTGCTTTTGTTAAATCTTTGAGATTTTGTTGTGTAGGAGGATGTGTCAAAATCATACATGTTTTTTCATTGAAGTAAACCCTCCTGTTCTAATCAATTTGAAATTATATTTCATAACATTAGACTGTTGTGGAAAACAACTTGCATAACTCCTGGAATTTTACTGAAATACAATTTTATTGGTGTATATGCCACTGTTGGCTATGCTGCTATCCAGAATAATATCAAAATAATTTTGAAGTTACTTGGCAGAGGCTTAAGGGAAAGAAATATTTGGCTTCATTAATAGTTTTGCTGAACTACTAGTCCTCATTCATTTGGCTTTTCATGCCAATGAATATTTCATCTTTCATCAAATTAAAAAGTTCAGTGGAGAGAAAATAAGACTAAAGGAAGCTCTCTTTTCGCCCTTGTATCTTTTAAATTTGTGCATTTTTTAGCAATGCAAATTGAGTACATGTATTATGATTCTCTTATCCTCTTAAAGTTGTGCCTGCAATAAATGTTTCAAAGAATGGATTTTAAAGCAATAAAATGGCAGGATTATTTTTGTAGCTTCTTAAATAATTTGATTCTTCCTCTTATTCTCTAACCCATGTCCTCACAAGCTGTATGGTATCACATTTAATAAGACTCGTGTCAAGTATATGAAAGTTGCACTGGAATGGCCACACAAATGGGGTCTCTTTGCTCTTGCCCATTTTCATGGTCTGTTGACTTGCAGCAGGATCTGGTCATGCCATCTCTGCCTTTGGTGGGCAAGTTATAGTACCCTGCTGTGGAGGGGAACTTTCTGACTCTGAAGCAGATAGACTCTGATAATCTTGTCTGCATTTCATTTGAGTTGCCAAGCACAAAGATTACTCTTCTGGCCTCTCTCTTCTCCCACAGCTGATGGTAGGATGTAGTCTGTTGCAAATAAGAAGGATATTTTGTACCTGTGTGTGACGGAACTCCAGGATGTGTATTTTCTTTCACAAGATGAGGTGGACATTTGCAGCATCTTGCAGATTTGTTGGGAACAGAGCAGTAAGAAAAGAGTTGTAAGGAAGAGAAAGATTGTGGGGGATGTCTACCTCAAAAAGAAAAGATGGGAGGATACAAGAAGGTTGCAGCTTAATTTTTACCAAGGAACACCCAGTTGGGATTCAGCCCACCTGAAAGTGACTTCATTGTAAACCACAGCTCTCTATTGTACTAGTGATGCTTTATATGGATTAACCAGGAGTCTTAAGAAAGAAGTTGAAGAGGGGTCTCTGCCTTGATGTACCCTCTGAACCTTTCCTAGTTTTTATGATCCAATATTTTTTTTTTCCCTTCTGTTTCCTCTGGAAACAGCGGACCCTTTTACAGCCTTAGTTTCCTGAGTACTAGTTTGGAAAAAGCTTCATTTTGCTCAGCATGTTTTGCTTTCCAGATGTCTTGCTGTGGCACTTAGTTTCCTCGAACATTGACGTTACTACTAAATGCTTGATGTGTATGTAATGTCTCCTAAACTGTTTGGATTTTCTGCAGTCAGAGTCTTTCAAGAATATGTGTATTAATAAAATCAGAGGCCAGGTGGATAATTTCAGAAGGGGAAATAATACTGCCATCATAAGTGTTGACTGACTTGCCTATGTGAGGGTGGGAAGGGCTGCAGTACCTCCCTAACTGACTCGGGACATGGCTAAGTTCGATACCAAGCAAGGAACTTTTTATTGATGAAATCCTCTTTGGTTTTATGGTTGTAAGGTCATAACCTAGCCTTAATACAAGGGGACTGACAACGAAAGCTAAAGAAACCTGTAAGGCAGGATAGGAACTCTGAGGCTGAAGCAGGAAGGTGCAGAAGAGCTCTTGGCCTGTTCAGTGTTACCACAAGGTGTCAGTGGGTCCTGATGCTGTACAAGGAATTCTCACACTCAGCATTGTGCCAAAAGGGCACAAACTCCTGAGTTCAACCACATCCTGCTCCTACCTCCCTAAGGGTGAAAAAGTAAAGAATGGCAAGAGAGAATGTGCTCTACTTGAGATGTTTAATTACATTTCTGATAACATAGCTTAAAGCCAGTTTTAGTTCCTCCTTGCTGCCTCTGTAGTTAGCCCTTTCAACTTTACAAACAAGATCTAAAACATTCTTCATAGACTCAGGTTAAAACAGGTTCCTCAGGTATCTCTTTCTATGCTTAACCATCCATCTAGGTAGGTTAGCTCATGTGCCATCCAAATCTTTGCTGAAAATTAACAATTATTTTTTTTGCAAGTTAAAAATTGATGACTCTACTTAGGTATCTTTTACATTCTTTCTGGCCTTATCTTTTCCTTTCTAGAACATGAAACCCAGTTCCTTTAATCTTTAAATTGCTATAATCTGTAAATCTATAATCACCTGTTCCCTCAGAAAGGTTTGTTCCTTTCTCAGGGTGTTGTCCATAGCAGGATATAGCTACATGTTCATGAAAACATGAAAAAGGCACTCCCCACTGAGGAGGAATCACGTCTTCTCTTTGAGCTTGATGGATGGCAGTGAAAGAGAGGGCTGTCTTCTGTGGAATGTAGTCTGCAGATGTTTTTTCCTACCAAATGTTGCAGCAATCTTCTCTGACTAATTATCTTGCTCAGCTTTGAATATCTGAGCATTATCAGTACAGCCTCATGTTCCTAGATCTTGGTATCTGAATCATCCTATTGGAAAATTTGGTGGATAATGTCTTGATTTATGGCTTTTATATCTTAGTCCTTGTCCATGCCTTGAAAGCACCTAACCCACCATGTAGATAATTGCACCTTGTGTTAGGTTTTGTAATGTATTAGTAAATAAAACTAACAATGTCTGTTTATTATCCTTTGAAGTATGTAGATAGGAAAACTCTGTTTCAGGGCTTTAGGATATATATGGAGAGAGGCAGGGATCAGTACAGAGAACTCTTAATAGTCTAGCTACATTGTCTACTATGTAAAATGCACAGAAATCACTCCATCCTCTGGGAAATTTCTGATCCCTAGAGACAGCCCAAAGCAACTAATTAATTCTGTTTCTCTTGCTGATCTTGCACTACGGTGCAACAGGTTTAGAGTGTTTCTTATCATTGCATTCATAGGACAATCAGCAAAGAGGAAAAAATGGCAACAAAAAAACACTGAGCTCAACTAATGTTTGAAGTTTATTAAGTGGTCAAAATTGGATTAACCCAAATATGGTCTCAGCAGAGGGTATGACACTGTTCTGTCTTAGTGCTGTTTAGTCCTGGGCAAGCAGAACTTTTTGATGAGGTTACTTACAATTGTACTGCCATAAAATCATTGATCAATGGAAAATGTGCCTGCCCTGAAGCATTAATCTTTCTTGCTGTACATGGTTTGTTGGTTTTCCTGAGAAGACTCCTATGTTAGCACGTTGTTGTTGTTGTTGGCTAGACTTTGCGAACGAAGATTTTGGGATAAGCCTGCGCAATGGATTTTTTAGGTGAGGCACAGTGTGCGTGGAACTGGCCCCACCCCCTTTACTCCTGAGGTTCATCTTGCCACAGCCGAGCACGCTCAGATGGTGACTGCGAGTTCCTCGGGATTCGAACAGGCGTCCTCAGAGGAGGAGCCGGCTCCAGAGGCGGCGACTTACACCATTCGGCCAACACCCACTGCCCATTTCAGATTGACGTTAAAGAAAAAAAAAAACAGCAAACAGAAAAGCAGAAAAGCAATAATGTCAGGTTGTTGAGCAATCCTGGGAGCCCACGTGGGTCAGAGCACCAGGGGAAGACCTCGCCTTTTCCTCTCTGCCAGCGAATGACACAAACATAGCACTGCAGCCACGCCTGTAACACGAGCTGGGGCAGGAGCCAGAATACTACTGCTACCCTTTTTAGTGATGCTCATTGGACATGTGGGTGTGAAGCTGTTTCTCAGCTATTGTCTGCCCATGCCACTTAACTAACAGTAAAAACTGTGAGAATCTGTAAAATCCTAAAAGTTGCTATTGTGTATTCTTGCATAAAATGAAAAATTAAGTCATGATGCCACATTTCCTGTTACTACTGTTGCTGGATCTGGGCACTCCAGATCACCTGGCAGGACAGATGGATACAGACAGAAGAAGATTCACAACTAACATTTTTGACAGGTTCTCCAGAACAAATAATACAATTTTTTTTCCACTGTGATACTTCATGATATCCCACCCTGTGTGATAGTTACTTAGGACAGAGGGCTCAGACAAACAATGCCTCATTTGGCATGAAGTTTGCCACAGCAGGATGATCCTTTTACATGTTTTTAATAAATTTTAGCCATCAGGGTGAATGCAGTTGGTATGGATTCAGCACTTTACCACTCTAAAGTTGTTTGCCAACTTGTGAAACCTCATCCTTCAATGGCATCAAGCATCTCAGCTTCATCAGATACCTCAGCCAAAGTGGATGTCCTTTTAATATTTCCTCTGAATGACCACTGATAACTCTTACTGTTTACTTTACATGTACATTTCACATACTTGTAATTTAATGAAAAGTGCTGCTCATCACAGAGATGTTTTGAATGTAATGATTTTACTATTTACTACACATCCTTTGACAAGGGATCTCCAACAGGCAAAGGCAAGACAGTATTCTTTGCCTGGCGATGCATGCACAGACTGGCATGTTGACAGAATGACCAGCTGCATTCCTGCAGTAACTCCTCAGAGTATGTCAGCACTTTAGTCACAGAAACAGCTTTGCTCTTAAAATGTGCAGCCAATGCACATGCATTTCTGTGTCCAAAATAGCAAACATAATTTTCACTTTCAGAAGTTACAATTATTCTTCCTTCAAAAAGTAAACTTGTGGCATTTTTCATAGGTTTGCTACTTTTCTCAAACTGCTGCTCCATGCATAAAAGGGCACTGTGTGAGAACAGAACTGAGAGAAGACCTCAAAAATTTCCTTTTTTTCTTTTTTTTTCCTAATCTCACTTGCTCAGAAAAACACACGTATAGCTACTTTCAAACAGAAAGTATGTATTATTGCAAAACTGTACAAGAGTATTACAAGGCTGTACTTTCAAAGTCAACAACCTTCATCCTCTGGTCCCAGAACAGGGAAAAAAGCCTACCATATTAAACTGAGCAAATTAAATTCATCCCAGTGCCATATGCCCACAGAAGTAGCTGAACCACATGTGTCATACATAGGCTTCTCTTTGAAAGAGGAGGCATACTGTCTTACACATGGTTGTCTCTCTTGTTCTCCTACAAGGAGAGCTCTTCCAGAGTGTGGAAGAAGTAAAGGCAGTTTTGTGGAATAAATAGTGCAATAGATGTCAGCTAATTTCTTTAGCCCTGATGCTACTACAAAACAATGTTCATATCCCGATCCTGCCCAAAATTGCTTCTACAGGTACTGCCCATCCCGAATTAGTTCTATGGATGTAACTGAGGTAAGTTACACTGGAGCTTAGCTCAAACAGCAGTTTAAACTGTGATAGGTAAAGAGACGAGCTCATGCTCCAGTCTCCCTGCTGCGCTCAGCTTTGCTTCTCCTCACCTCTCTTCGCCCCCCACATTAGCACTGCAGGCGAGTGAGGAGCAGCCTCTCCGATGGTGTACGCTTGGTCTCACAAGTGCTCTGCTCTCAGTGCAGAAAGGACTACCTCCCATCAAATTCTCCCTCAACTTCTTAGAGGCAAGATGGATTCTTTTTCTGCCAGTGAAGCTCCAAACCCTTGTTAGCTTGTTTACTCAGCCACTGAAGCTTTAATAAACTCTCCATGTTGCCACTTCTTTTAATTGTCTGTTGTCATTCTTTGAAAAAAATGAGCTCTTTCCCCAAGAAAACCAGGAAAAATCCTTTTATTAACAACACTTAAGAACAGAGGTTTGCGGGTTTTGTTTGTTTTTGTTTGTTTTGGATCTAGATGACTGTTAAAAATAACACAGCATCAAATACTGAAGAGCCAAGCAGGCCAGAGACACCCTGACTGCAGTGGTTGCATACCGGCTGCCCCATGTCTCTGTGCAATGCCAACATTAGTGCACTTCTCCCTTAAACCCACAGAGACATCCTTCTGAGGTTTGCCCCTCCTGGGCAAATCCCTAAAGCTGGCCTCAGGCCCAGAGGTCCAGGATAATTTTCTCTCCTTTTTCTATCCTGCCAGCAGATAAGATAAGACTGAGAAGTGCATTGGCAATTTTCTGTACTTTACAAATTAGGCATGGAAGAACCTTTAGGTCAATAAAAGCTAAAGCTATGTTGAAAGATTGGTCAGGGCTGCTTCAGTAAGGATTCTGGTCTTCACACTTCTTCCCATGAGCTGGAGTCCCATATAACAAAAAAGTGGTGATCTCAACAGTGAACTTAGTACCACTAGGAGAAGGCTCAGTTAGGACACCAAAGCACTTTCCTCTGACAGCAACTTGATGTGGGGCAGAAGTAAAAAGACAGAGGTGCTCTCTATGACACTTCATATCAACTGTGACCATTATCATCTCCCATCCATGCTGCCAATAGGTGATGTGGCACAGCCTGGGGAGTCTGTGGGTTTACTTTCATTGCTGGAAGATGGGAATAACCCAGGGCTCACAACTCTCTCTTCAGGTCTTCCAACAGGATGTGTACCTCCTATCCAAGTTTTCAGGGAGGGTGTTGACAGTGACTGGCAGACTGAGCACCCTTCTCACAGACAGCAGATTTTGTGGCCTCAGGGTAATAATGTGGCTCAGCCAATGGAGACAGACCAGCCAAATGTGGAGTAAAGTTCCAGAAAGAACCAGCAGATAAAGGGCTTCATTGTTGCTGAGCTGGTGTTCCTAAAATAATCCACATAAGGCAGTGAAATACCACAACACAGGAGATTTTGTTTCCTTCCTGACCTGCACATCCAATAAAGAGTGACAGGGAATCTGGTCACCATCTTTCATGGGAAAATAATTGACAACTAGGAAATTAATTCTTCAAAGTAACTTTGAAAGCCTCAACCAAACTGTCCAAGATGATTTCTTTCTAAAAACTGTTAGTGTGGAAGATGTTAAGGGATTGCAAACTCTTGCAAGTCTCCTTGATGTCAGTGGGAGTTCTGCACTTACTTCTGGAGCTGGAATTTTGGTGTTTGTAAAATGCATTTAAAAGAATAATAATAAAAAAGAAAGTATCCAGAATACTAATAAACTGATCATTTAGAAAATCATAGTAGGTGTTTCTCATCAGTGTGTATTAACTGCAATTAAAAGCACTCTGATTGTAAAAAAGACATTTATGTAATTCTCTGACTAATTTCTCCCAGCACATGCAAATAAAAATCAATTAAAGGATACTAAAATATTAACAAATATCTAACCAACAAATATCAAATACTGTAGTCTTATCACATTAGTTTTGGAAGCCTTTTACACAACTTGCATAATTTAAATATTTACAAAATATAAACTTTCTTGTCTTATCAAAAATAGGTCTTTGCACAATTAAACAAAACTAATCCTTTCTCATGCCGCTTTTTAAGCCAAGCATTAAATCACTACATGAAAATAAACAAACTTTCACAGATGTAAAATAAAATTAAGCAAACATATGGAGGGGAGAAAATGTTATCATTAACAGTTTAAATATTTTAGTGGTGTGAGCCAATCCATAAGTGACATTGTACATTGAATTTACTGAGAATGCAATGTAATGAAAAATTCTAGATGCTGTTTCTATAAAGAAAACAAATGAAAAAAAAATCTTTTGCTTTACAACAGATTTCTTTGGGCTGAGTTTCATATGGTTAATTTTGAAAATGATGGTGAACAACCAGTGAGATGGTTGAACATGGCAGGTTATAGCACAGACTTCAGCAGTGGGGTGATGACTGGCTGACTTGCAGAATGTATGCTCAGATACTGAGGAAATGCCTGCAAGGAATTTTACTTCCTTCAAATACCAAACTGCATTTCTGTCCCTCCTCAGACCCATCCCTTGTGCATTTGAAGGACAAGCTGTAAAAAAATCCTGAGGTTGCTATTTGGTACACGGCAAGCTATGCTCCTGTTTCTCTACTCTGGGCTCAACTTGTCCCACACCAACAGGCCCTGCTCCTCCAGCCAGGCAGAGCTGAGCTCTCTGCAGTCATGCACATTTCTCAGTATCAGAGGCTTTTCTGCATATTATGCAGGACAGCTGCAAAGCCAACGCTTAGTGGTCAACAGCAGAACACTTCCCCTGTCCTTTTGTTTTTTTCTGAGGTCTGCAGAAATGAACCATCTAGTGGATCCATCTAGTCCAAGTTTTAAAAACACAGGCATAAGGATTATATCTAAAGTATCTTACTCGATGCCTTAACTTTAAAGTCTCTGGCTAAAAAGATGTTGAGATTTCTCCACTGTACCTACCCACCACATGGATCTTCAGGATGTTGTGGCTATTAAAGACTTGAAAAGTTTAGTGTCTATCCATGCTCATGGAGTAACGTGTTCAAATGTGTCATCAGGAGTCCTTTTTTGGTGTTTAAGCTGTTCCTGTGTGCGGTCTGATGTTCACTCAGCTGTTCTTTCAGTCGCTGCATGCTTGGACTACCCCTTGTTTGGCAGCACCCATGGCCCCCAAGACTGATTCCCCGGAAATCCCACACAGTAATAGGCATTGCTGCCTGTGTGGCACCAAACAGGGCAGGTTTCCTTGGCCATGTTTTCTGTACTAAATCTTACTTGCAGGTGTGTACGTCGGTCATGGTCTCACACCTCCTGCAGCGCACGTAGCAGCACCAGACAAACTTGCACTCGCACCTCTCCACATGCCTGACAACGTGGGTGTTGTACCCGCGCCCGCAGCAGAGGAGGTTACAGCCGTCAGGTCCCTGCGAGGTGCGGTTACATTCTCTTCCCTGAGTCCCAGGGATCCCCAGCTTTAGGTCTTCCACACAGTAATTGGGTGATTTGTTTACATACAGCAGGTCCTCTTTCCCAATGGGTATTTTTCTCTGGCTTTTCTCTTTCCTGCGTAGCTTTTTTTTCAGTCTGTCTGATATTTGTATGCTGTTTTCATACCTATCCTTTAAAAACCGGCCAATCTTTTCAAAGGAGGACATCGTTTTCCAACAAGTTTTCACAGCACAGGACCCGGAAACACCATGACAACGACAATCCACAGACATCAGCTTTGCTACAGCCTGAAAGCAAAGGGAGAACAACATTTGCATTTGATCTTCCATTCACTGGGAATGCTGCCTGACAGGAATAAAACAGAGGTCTCAAGGTATTTAGTATTACAACTGCCATTATCATTTCAGTGATGGGGAGGTCAGGGCACAGGAGGATACAGGTCAGGAACCAGGTTTCCAACCCTGGATTCTCACTGTGAAGAGCCTGATCTTCAGAAATGCTCTGCATTTGTACTTTGCAATGGTCATAGCGTAGTAATATCAAATCACAACAACGAAAGCTGTGATTTCTGGATGACTTTTCATTCTGGAGGACCCGAAATACCTGAAATTGCATGTTCTGTGTCCTCCTCCCACCACTGGAATGCAAATGGCTCTTGTGGGGAATAGCGGAAAAGGGAAAGTAGGGATAGGGCAGGTCGAAGCATCCTTCCCATGCTGGAAGACACTTACTGGGCAGGGAAGTACCCAGTTATGTTGCCTTTTAAGGGAGCCTTGAAGCTACCACCAACATCACTGAACATTCACAACCTAGTCTCTAACTAAGGCCACGGGAATGGCTGAGGTCACACAACAACACCTGGGCAAGCAGTGTGGCTCAGCACCCAAAACAGCACAGAGTGCAGCCCTGAGGCATCTCAGGGCAGACTTCTGAGCAGGATACCCACCTTTCTGAGTTTCACAGAATGTCTATCAAAGGAGCCATCATGGCTCAAGAGAGGTGTCTTCAACTCAGGTATTCTGAAGTAAACCTCAGGTGCTTCTCCATTTACAGGATCAAGCCCTGTTCTTGTAATTTAGGCATACTAGTACTAGCATGGGTTTCTAATGTTTCCAGTTTCATAATGCCCCTATTTAACACAATTAGATAGTTGCATTCAAATTACTATTATAATTTGCAATGTTTCAGCAAAGTTTCCACAGTTACTGCCAACACTAGAATACTCTGAGATGAGCTTCTTTTCCATGCCCATGCAGAACCAAGGGTTGGACTGAACAATAACCGTCTGACCAACAATGGGAATTTGAAGCCTGTGTTAAGCTTTTGTAACACACAAGAATTTTGGTTCAGTTTATAGGAGGCCAAGCCTCAAAGAATTGGAATCTGCAAACAAGCAGTAACTTTCTTTATCTGAGATTACGACTCATACTCAGCAAATAATCGATATAATACTTCCTTCTCCAGTATCTAATAGTCATAGTATAGAATTATACAATTAGTCTTGTGAAACATCTCATGTTAGAGTTTGGAAAAGTGCACTGAAAAAAATCACACATTCACAGATGGCAGTACAAGGACCAGGCATCAAAACTTTTGTTGTGTTTTACATTTCTATTAATGTACTTTCTGGAACCATCCTGTAACACCTACTTAATGGTGTGGAAAGCCCATGTTGCCATCTTTCATTTTACTAACCTTTCCTCCCATATTTAATTTTCACAATCAAGGCAATTGGGAAATTTAACAGTAAGTGTGAATTTGAAATTTACTCATAGTAAAATTATCTTGAAACTTCTCATGTAGCAAGGCCAATACAGATTGAAACTGCTCCTCTGTGGAGGAACCACTGCTTACCAAAAAATGGCAACGATAAAAACCCCAAATTACAACTACATGATGTTTATTAAATTTCATCCTAAACATTCACTTTACTCCACAGCCTCCACAAATATGTCAATCTTTCTCAAACTGAATGAAAAGACAGAAGACAAATCTCACACCCTCCTCTGGTTTCCCCTGAGAAAGTAGTTTCATTTAGGCCTGTTCCTAAGCCTTGAATCTGCAATGAGATCAAGAGACCTGAAATTCTACCGAGCCCCATTGGCCCTATGCAGGACCAGAAACAAACTGAAGTCCCAGAGCCTGTATTTGTAGATCAGGGAGCACAAATGCCATCCTCAAAATCTCAGTGTTAGTCAAGGTATGGGGCAAATAAAAATCAGCTGTTTCTAACCTATGTATTAAACTGGGATGTTTCATCACGGTGAATGCAGTCATGGAAGTCTGGGCTGAATCCAACATGGTAACTCCACTGATTTCAGTGGGCATTGAAGCCTTCTGGCACAGTCTGCCCCAAAGGGATTGGCACAAGCCTGAGTTGGTATTTGCATATAACTCTACAAACATTAAAAATACACAACCAAAGTGTCTGCCTGGAGTTACCTCTTTGGTGAATGAACAGGACCTATTTAGTGGTGGAGGTTACTATGGAGTCAAATACACAAGTCATTAAAAAAACAAAACAAAACAAAACAAAAAAAAAACAAACAAAAAACCCAAACAAAAACACAAAACAAAAAACAAGCAAACAAACAAAATCACAAAAAAACCAAACAAACAACAACAACAACAACAACAAAAAAGCAAAACAAAACAGTAAGAAAGTGCAGGTGACCTGGAACAGCCATTAGCCTTTGCTAACCAAATCCAGTGAAGCTGTGCACTAATACAGGAGATACTTCTAGATGCTGTGGCCTGCTTTAGGGATTGGAGATTTTTGTATACTACTGGAAGAAATAAGAACATTGCAACAAGCAAACTCTCACCCCAGAGCACACACACAATCTTTCTGTGGCAAATTAACTGACAGATAATTCTGGTAGATACTTATCATCTCTTCTATACAGCTAGTTTCTGTTAATAGACAGACTTGACCTTGAGCTCATATCTCAAGAATCTGTCAGTAAAGAAGTCTCTGTGTAGTCAGAATATTTATCATTGAGATATAACAGTGATTGAAGCAGATGAGAATTTAAGATCCAAGGACAGAAAGTCTTGGTTAGAGTACAGATGACCTAATAAAAATTCCAAGGAAAAGAGAAATATAATATCAAAAGAAAAATTTTACACACAATTTACAAACAGAGAGGATTTAATAGTATTTTTCCAATTTTGAATGATTAGTTATTTTCACCAAGTAATTAGAATCTCAAAGTAGTTTGAATTCCTATTGTGCTACAAGATTTCTAAAGTTACAGATGTAATGCTTGTTTTCACATTAGTATGATACGATAGTTACTAAGGGTGTAAGTATCCAGAAATTGTCAGATGAAGCACTGGACAAGTCTGCTAACTAAGGGTGAGTTATTTCCATGTGGGCAGGTAGCCCAGAAGATGACACTCAGAGCCTTTCTCTGAGGATAAATTAAAGGGAGACAGAATTTCTAAACAGGATCAGAAACTGATGCTGGAGCCTCAGATTGATATCAAAATATAAAAATGTAGCATACATTAGCAGTGTATGGGTGATCAGATGAATGCAAGAACTACAAATGTGATTCAGTGTGGAAGCACTGAGAATATCCAGAGCAGTTATTCTGTGTGGCTCCGTATTTTCACATGAAGCTCTGATGCACTCTGGTTTAGAGTTATTTAAGGTGTCATGACAACAGAGCTATTGCTTTCCAGCTGCTAGGATTGGCAAGTTTTCTGGTTGGACTCCAATGTATTTTGGGATTGCCTCTACTGCCAGTACAGGGAGGCGACATCTTGCTTTGTCTGATAATACAACATGAGTTAAGATCTTAGTCTTCCATGTCAACTTTAATGAACAAGATCCCATAATTGAACATCTGGCAAAATTTATGGTCTAGGCATCTTCTCCTGATGTTTTCTTGCAAGCAAGACTTAGATGGTGCCTACAGAACCAACATAGCCTTCTGGTGGGACACAGCTGCAGCACACACCTGTGTCTCAGCAGTGCACAATGTTACCAGGAGTGTGACTTCCAAACTGACTCCAGGACAAGTGTTCAGTTTCACACTTTAGATTCATATCATGGATCTGTTCAGTTATTCACAAAATTGTGAGAGGATTCTCCCTAAGACACAAAATTTCATAGAGAGCTTCAGAGGAGCACTGTTACAGAAATATAGTGGATAGACCCATCATTCTGAGCAAACGAGGACAGCTTTTCTTAGGCTGGTCAAGAAACAAACTGACAGCTTGTGATAAATGATTGGTGTGGAATGGAACTGGATCCACAGGTTTTGTGATCAGCCACAAGCCTACCTGAGGAGTTCTTCTTGCCCTTACTGTCATTCACTGCCTTCAGCCTTGGTGGTACAAGTAAAACAAGAGTGCAGAGTTAAGTGATGAACAGAGCTGAACACTGGTCTGTTAAAAATTAACCTGATGGAAAGATCATTTTTAAAGTGACTTTCTTTCACTGATCCAGTGCAATTAACAGAGGGAGTGGCATTGGGTGGGAATCTGTGGCTAGAACAGGCAGATGAGCAGAAAGCAGAGAGAGGCCTGCCACAGAGTGTCAATGGAATCACAGTTTGCATACCCCTTAATGCCAATTAATGCTTAATATCTCCAGGCTAAGCTTTATGTTTGCAGGCACTCAGCTCTGAGACAAGGACTGCCAGTACTTGCTTTGTAACAGGAAACAATGCCTATAATCAAACGGCCCAATTTCAGCCACTGGTTGCAGTGCTAAAAGATGATGAACATTTATCTTGCGGAAGAATAAGGAATGCAGTCTGGATCTTATGAGAGTCAGGTTATTGGACAACTCAAAGGATACTCACAGTTTTAGAACTAATATCTGTTGACAACTATGAGATATAGAAGTGTAATATAGCGTTTTGTGCAGAAATAGGTGAGAAATAAGAGAATTCTGCACATACCACTCCAAAAAAACACAGAAATGTTGTCCCAGGAAGACTGCTCTTGCAGGACACTGAACCAGGAATATGATAGTATTTATTACAAAAAGTCATAAGGTATCAAAACATCCATCTTATAAGCTCCAAAACACAAAGGTCAGCATTTTTCAGCATCTCCTAGTTAAGGATTTCAAAATACAAAAAGGAAGAGTCATGCTAAACTTTACTTCAGATAATATTGCTGCTAGAAATCCCAAGTAACAACAGTAAACATTCATTCTGGACAGTGGTCCAAAATATTTGCTTTATCCTACAGTTTGTCATTAAATTACAAAATATTTATGCATGAAAGCTGCCTACATACTCTGCATATTTTCTTTCAAGATAATGAAGAACAAATACACTATTGATACAACATCAGTGCAATAAGGGCCTTCTGGTCTTTCTGGCTTGAAACAAATTTGGTTTTTCTTATGAAAAAAACCCCACAGTGCCTTGAAGGAGTAATGAGTGCATTTGTCTATGCACCAAAATAAGCCTGTGACAGGGTGTTTTGAGAAACCTTTCTGGAGGGCTCAGTATTGTGAAAAACCTGAAACATGTCCTGGTCTCAGCTGGGATAGAGTTAATTTTCTTCTTATTAGCTGGCACAAAGCTGTTTTGGATTTAGTATGAGAATAATGTTGATAACGCACTGGTGTTTAGTAGTTGCTAAGTAGTGCCTACACTAAATCAAGGACTTTTCAGTGTCCTGTGCTCTGCCAGTGAGGAGCTGCACAAAGAACTGTGAGGGAGTATGGCCAGGATGGCTTCCCTGAATTGGCCAAAGGGATATTTTCCGAATCAGACAACATCATGCCCGGTGTATAAACTAGGGGGACTTGGCCAGGAGGGGTCTATCTTTGCTGGGGGACAAGCTGGGAATCAGTCAGCAGGTGGTGAGCAATTGTGTATCACTTACTTCTCTTCAATTATTAAACTCTTCTTATATCAAATCACTAGTCTTACCTTTTTTTCCCCTCAAACCCTCTCCCCATCCCACTGTGGGGAGAAGGAGGGTGTAGTGGATGTGAGCAAGCAGCTGTGGTTAAATCACAACACACTGAAATGTCCTCAATATCTAATGGGTTCTGCCGGGCTAGATTCTACCATATTCCCACAGACTGTCAGCCCGGTCTAAAACTCTGGTTTCATGCAGTTATGTATAGTAAGAGATACCACTCAACATGAATAATAATAGAAAATACTGCAGTTGCAGATCATTAAAGCTGTGGACCCACAATCTACTATATTTTACTACTGCTGCTGCTAATATAAAGCTAAAGGCAGACAAGATAATAGGGCATCAAAGAGAAGACCATATCACTGACACCTAACCACAGAAATCACAGCTCTCTTTCTCTTTGAAGTTCCTCTGGAGCCTTGCAGTCTTCTTCCCTACACTTCTGTCACTCTAAGCTGATACAATGCCACTGTCTAATGATAAACATGAGTAATAAAAATAAAAATTCATTGTACAGTGTATTAAAAATCATGAAATAAAAGAGAGACCACTTTATGGAAATTATGATGTCCTTCCTTAACTCTCTCTTCAAACATGAGAAACAACCCTTTGTTCTTTCCCTAGGGAAATAATGACATCTCCTACTACAAGATACAAATCACTCTCTTTGGAGATGATTTAGCTGTCCAGCATCTAATTATACTCCCAGCAAGTGTTCTAAACATCTACTTAGGTTCAAAGTTTGCTTCTTCTACTTCAGTTATGAAAAAGGTCTATGTCATAGAACAGGATCATAGAATGGTTTGGGTTGGAAGGGACCTGAAAGATTTTCTCATTTTCCAACTATATAGCTTAAATGAATAACATATATTGTCTGCAAAAAATTAGTTTAAATAAAATAGTTTTCAATTGTACTATCATGGCTCTTACAATGGCTTACTATGGTTATTCCTTGTCTATGGCAAATAGGAAAGTTGGTTTCAGTAAAACCCACTGATCCTGTTTCTGGCTACAGGAAATTACTGTTAGAATGGAGTCCATCAATATGTGCCATTAAAACAAGAGGTTATTTTGTTTTTTTCCTCTTTCATTATAGTTGTGTCACTGAGCAGAAGAGATTTAAAGTATTATGGTCCCAGAGAGAGCCATTAAAGCAGAGAGGTAATTTTAAAGCAAGAACCAGAATCCAAGTCTCTGTCATTCCAGTTGTAAACTCCAAGCACTAAACCACAGGCTCACATGTCCCTGGATAGGTTGTTTCTGTCCCCGTTTTCATCCTCTGCAGGACAGGAGAACCTGATGTATCACACCTGCGCACACACATTTCCTGCACAGCCCTGGGTCTGAAGTTCTTTGGGCTGATGAAAAGCTATTGAAACACAGTCTTCTCTCACTTCTTTGGCACATGTCCTAACCAATGAGCTACTTTAAAACACAGGTGTCGTTTCTATTTAATGTTTTAAAAGACAATAGTAACTCTTAATTTTCTCTCTGAACAATGCTAGACTTGTCCTCTCACGTGTGGATCAGACTGTGGATGAGTAATGAGGCCTTTTGTCCAGCTGGCCTTCTCATCTAGTATTAGAGAGAATTAAAAATGCAGGTCATGATGATAACAGAATAATCAGTGAAAAAACTCCTCTTGTATTATGCTGATAAGAGGATTATTTCAAATTTGTTAGAGAGTATCAAATATCTATTTAAGATAACTTTATTATTTAAGCATTGCAGATCTATTTCTTATTTTGTGGCTTTTATTTTAACCTGGGGAGATTAGTTAGTTAAAACCAGCTCTGAGTTTGTACAGGCTTTCCCCAGTGAATGTTAGTGCTGTTTTCGCCACTGGCCCCATATACACTTGCAATCAAGGACCGGCCTCCTTTGGTTGATGCCATTTTGTCAATGAAGGCGAACAAGCAGTCGCTGTCACATACCTGTCTCCCAGCCTCGTTGTTGTGCAGGTTCATCGCCACCAGTCCACTCCCACTCTTGCCCGTTATATTCTTCAGAGGCACGTCCAGGAACTTTCTGCTGAATGACATTCCATAGTGGATATCATCAGAGCAGCCACCCCAGTGCCAGCCCTCGCTGGCTGAGCCACCGTGCCTCAGGCTGAGGTCGCAGGAGCACTCAGTCATGTTCCCCGCACTGCACGATCGCGTCACCGAATGCACAAGCCCCGCCGATGTCACCGCGTAGATGAACGCGGTCTCCTTCGTGCCTACAAAGCAGGGCATAAAAATGTTACTTCATAACTCCCTCTGATTACCTTCCTGGCAGGGCTGTAAAAAGCAATTTTACAAGCAAGAGTATTACTAAAGAGTTACAAGTTTGAAGTCATCCCAGCTTGGTCTGTAGTGTTAACTTGTTTAAAACAGTGGATGTTCATATCCAAAAATTCCTTCAGGGCCTCTTCATATGACCATGCTATTAATGGTGCTGCTTCTCTCTGCTTGTATCATGGAATTCTGGTAAATTCTTTCTCAATCTGATTGTGAACTTTATTTATTTTATTTTCAAGGCAATTAAGCTTTGATAACAAAAAATAAAAATCAACCACCAAACTAACCACATTCCAAAGCCCTTACTTTCCACTCTGCTTTTCACTATTCATATTGATTTGAAGAATAAGAAAAGGTTAGTTTAAATCTCAGAGAAGCTGTCATGATCCCAGGTTACTTTGGTATAGGGCCAGAACTTACCTCACACTAAATTTAACAAACGCTGATATTGTTCTAATTCACAAAGGTAGCAAAGAGCCCCAGAAATCTTAAACCAGACAGAAATAAGGATGCCACAAGAATATTTAGACTATATGCTTTTCCTAGAATAAATTGGCCATGGGGAAGACAGCATGGGTTTCTTAAGCTGGTCCCATTTTCTGAGACTTCCATCATAATGTGGCACATAGCTTTCAACCATGTTAAGCAAGGCATACTCCAAGCAAAATGAAAATCAATGAGTGGTCAGCAACTGCAGCTAAAGATTCACTGCTAATTTTCAGTGCTGTGAAACAGTCTCCCAGGTTCCTGCTTATGGGCAGGAAAGTTCCTGTTTGCTTCTCTAATTTATAGTAGTCTGTGGTGCTGGTACCATCACAAAAGGCTCCCACAGGACACACTAGTGAAGCTTAGTGGGTGACCACTCATGTATGGGTCTTCAGAAACAGTCCTTCCTGTTGGAGAGAAGGGCTAACATACAAGACATGTAGTGAGGCAAACTGCTCCCATTTTCTTTTTTGTCTCTTCGGAATCACTTTTTATCACTCATTTTATGTTTACATGGCTTGAGGGTTTTACCCTGTTTTAGTACAAAGTGAAGATTGCACATACACAGAAGGACATGCCACAGTACTTAAGTTCACATTAATCACACAATCAGTGACTAGAGTGCTAAAAATTAATTTGCAGGATACCTTTGGTGCTGACATTTGATAAAAACCAACCATCTTTATTTCAGTGGAAATTTCAGCAATTCTGTAATTCATTTATGCAACAAAAAGACTTTTGGTCTTGCTGTGTTGATTAATACCATATAACTGTACATATATGACACATTTTAAAGCAATTCATGCTATATGGGGTGCTGTGAGCAGATTTTTTACCTGCAAACAAGTGACCTTTTTGAAATACTGTATGTCATTACACCACTCGTTTAGTAATTATGACATAAGGGGGTAAACCCAACATAAACCCAACATAATAAAATCCAACCCGAGAGTAACCGTATTTCAACACATTTAAGTGGATCTACCCAAAGGCAGTGTCATCCTCGGCCCTACTATGCAAAAATTAAAATAAGCAACAACAACGTTGGAAAGACAAGGGCAGGTTTCGTCTGTCAGTGTATTTCGTGTGCCTGCGGCAGCCTCCCGGGACGACTGCGATGACCACCCGCTCCGCCGCCTCGGCTGTGCCCGGCTCTGCCGACGGGACGGACGGACGGTCGGTCGGACCCCGCTGCCGCTACGCGGGACTCCTCACCCCGCAAATCCAACACTCCGGGGCAGCCCAGCGGCCCTCCCTGCCCCTCCGGGGCGGACACTCACCGCTGCTGAGCTGGTGCCCGAAGGCGGCGGGGGCGGCGGTGCCGCGGCGGGCGGCGGGCGGCGAGCGGCAGTCCCAGCGCTCGTGTCGGAACTGGCTGCGGCACTCCTGGAGGCCCAGGCGCGCTCCCTCCCGGATGGCAGGCACCAGCTCCGGCTTCTGCTCGCACAGGTCCTGCTGCCGGCGGCTCAGCGGAGGGCTGGCGCAGCCCGGCTTCTCCGGCCCGCCGGCCGCAGCGATGCCCAGCCACCTGCAGAAGCAGCGCCCCGTCAGCGCCGGGCCCCGGGGGACACGAGGGGACGGGCGCCGCGCAGCTCTCCCACCGCCACCCCGCACCCGGCTACTCACATCCAGGTGCTGCCAGCGGCGGGGCAGAGGGCGAGCAGCAGCAGCGCTGCCCGCAGCAGGCACGGTCCGAGGGGNCAGCCCCCCGGGCAGCAGGGACCGAGGGGGACGGGCCCCAGCGGCGCCCCACTACTCGGGTCTATCCTCCCCGTGGGGCAGGGGGCAGCTGGCGGAGCAAGTACGGGCCGTCGGACGGCCCTCCCGGGGAGGCTGGGCTGGCAGGGACGGCGGCGGGAGGGGACGCATCGGGAGCGCTTGGTCCCTTTCAAGGTGAGAGAGTTGGGATTGATGTTTTCCTCAGCTCCTTCCTCGGCTCTGCCT
>VXAU01000621.1:947350-991719 GCA_013399695.1 Formicarius rufipectus
CCTCACAGCCCCGCACCGCACAGCCCCGCCGAGCCCGGCCGCACCTCTTGGGCTGTGAAGCACCGGGGGCGGCTGCGAGCGATGTAGCGGGGGTCCGGGCTCGGCAGGGCGAAACTGCAGGCAAAGGGACCCCTAGGTCTGCAGTGATTTAATCCACAGGAAGGAGGGAGATGGTGTTAGTAGATCACAACAGTCCCTACACTTTTTATTCAAATTTTTCTTATGCTTTAGCAGTATTAACTAACTGCATCAGCATCAGTTTGCATTAGGACACCGTTTGTTCACTGGTAACTTCAGGGAGAGTCTTATCAACTGCTACTTTAATTGTTAGTAGTTAGTTACACATTAAAAGCCAATGAGTCAGCTAGCACCTGATGGAGAGCTGGTGTTGGCATGCTGGACTTTCAAGTCCTCTTTGATCACAATATATTGCTGCTTCCTTTGTGTAAGTGAAACACCTGCACTAAAAATAATCTGGATAAAATGACAGATCTGTAAAGACTTGGATTCGATACAGTTGTAAATAAGCGAAATAGCTCATTGACCTACTACAGCCCCAAGTGAAGAGCATAATGAATAATATCAAGGACAAATGAACATTTTTTAGAGTACATATGTTGAGAATTAATCACATAAATGTGCTGTTTCCCTTTTCTTTTTTTCCCCATGGATGTGCTGAGATGTTATAAGAGGACAGGCTGTGGTGCATTTAAATCTATAAAATTATGTCTTCTTCCTACTTTGTGCTCATTTGTCTGTTCTAAAGGGTCTCCAAAGCATCATTAGCTCTGGGCAGATTGTTAATGCCCCCATGATCTATTTAAACCTTCCAATATGACTTGTTTTCTCTGTTCTGAATTTGTCTGGAGAACATCTGCTTGTCGTTGCAGAGGAACTTAGTCCAGAGTGAGAGAAATGGATGAAGGACATTGGAACACAGGGAATCAGCCATGAAACAGTCCTGAAGCAGCCAAAATGTGTGGGCTGTGTCACAGAATTATCTAATTATTCCAGGACACATGGTTCATTTTATTGTCATTGCTACTTCCTGGTTTCATCTTCTGAAGTTAATTCAAAGTCGTGGTCTAGCAGACAAGGACTTCTTATTTGCCCTTTTATCTGCTCTGTGCATTTATCATCCACTCTGAAATATTTTTTCCTGCAGGTTCTTTTAACAAGGTTCTCCTCTGTGGTTTCTTGTTTGTCTGTTCTAGTTTTGTTGTTGTTGTTTGTTTCCTGGTTTTTCTATTTTTTAAAGTTCATATGGAGCTCTTGGTCCTAAATTCTTATGTGTGAATTTTTCTGTACTAGGTACAGAATCTTGTATGCTAATAGCAATGTGAGATTTAAAATAGAAAAATACTGATTTCAAAAATTTCAGTCTTATTGATAGCATTTTATACACAGCACTGTAAAAAAATGACATATCTACAGGGTTCACATGTGCTGGGATCTGTTTTCATGTATATTTGTTTGTTGAGATCATCTTTATCTAGTTAAGAAAATCCTTTGATCATATACACTTATGTAAAGTGAAACAATTGCAATTTGATGGACTGATGCTAAACAAAGAATATAAATTGTAAGGGACTTCTTGAGATCACACATTTCAATCTCTGGCAGTGACAGGAAACAAACTACATTTTTACATGACCACCTGATTTAAAGAACCTTGGATTACTATGTGAGTCCTAATTTGCCATCTGTCTCTCTTCCTGTTTCCCTTACAACCCCATTGCCCGCAGCCCCAGCACCTTCCTCTCTGGATGTCACAGTGTGGTTCCCCACCAGATCCCCCAGCTCTGCCCTTGCCCTTTCTCCTGCCTCTTAGCTTTCTACCTGCTAGTTACACCAGCTCTCTCCTTTATTCCTTCCAGCAGTACTCTCCTCCCCAGGCAAAGGCAGCACATACAGGTCTGTTTCTGTTAGTCTAGAGCTATGCGTTGGCATGTACGTTGGTTGGCTGCTAAGAAGGGAAGGGCAAACACACTATTTTGCATGATATGTGCTTTGCAAACCAGCAAAGGCAAGTAATTTGGAAATATCTTACTGATCTACCAAAATTTATTGAAATTTGCCAAATGTTTCTGAGGTCTCTAGTTCTAATTCACTGTTTCTTCAGAACCTTCTGTGCTGGAAGATCATTCACTACATACAGACAGCAACATGAGTGGTATACAGAGACAGTAAAGCAGAATCCTAGCTGAGGTCAAGTGCCAAGCCTCAGTGAAAAAAATTTATTATAAATCAGGGAAGATAAACTAGAATTACTGCTTATCTTACTTTCTCTGGCCAAGGTGGGGCTATCTGTTACTACTCATACTGAAATGCTCACTGTTTTTATTTTAAAGAGAAGACAATTTTTGTTAAAAGAAAAAAAAAAAAGNTATATACATATATATATAAAATTCATTGTTATTTAACAAAATACTCTGATATGCAGAATCTGTGTGAATAAGCAGATCACCTGAAAAATGATGTGCTTCAGAGACAGGCCAGTTATCTCTTTAAAAAGATAGTGGCTATCCCTTTCATTATAATCAAGGTCTGCTTTGATTAGATGCATCTAATCTGCCATCTTATTAGATGCAAGTATATACAAAGTTAACTTCTACAAAGTTGGCTTCAGCTAAACAAGTTGTTCCTTTTGAAAGCTTTCTTCAAACCATTTTCCTTCTCCTAGAACTTCTGAAGTCCATATGAATATGATAGCAAACTGCATTATCCCACCTATACATACAATGAGGGTCATTATCCCTTTTTCTTATAAAACTAAGCAGAGAGAAACCTGCCATCCAAACAGAAAAAAATCTCCCATGTTCTCTATATCAGGTTCAGCTAGGACATTTGCCATGTTTGGTGACCAAGCTCAAATTCTATACTTCTAATGGAAAAATTGTACTTTAAATCTCCCTCAGTGCTTGGCTGCACAATGGCACCCGTTGCGCTGGGAGCTGTGGATGTGCTGGGTCTTTGCATTGAAGGAGTTGGAACCTTGTTGGCAAAACAGTGGCACCCGAGCAGAGCCATTGCAGCTTGGGGGTTGTGAGAGTACCATACCCTCAGTGAGAAGAGATATGAGGGGAGAAGTGCCCCTTTCCCCATACACAATCCTCTGAGATCCTCTTGCCTCTTGTTCAGACATTTAAGATTATTGCTGTTATCAGTGTATTTTTCATTTTAGTATTTGTAGCCTGAAAGTACACACCGTTAATAATTCAGACCTAGTTCACAAATGACTGGGACAGCAATTAAAGTGCATCCAGTAACCAAATGGTAGCAGATAGAGACTTCACAAACATACTTCACAAACTTGTAATAATTCCAAAACTACCCCTTATTATTGTTAGAATAGCTGCACAACACAGTACACAGAACCACATTTTCTATGTGTATGAATATATAAAGAATGGAGAAGTAGGACCTGGAAGGCAGGAAAAGAGCAAGCTTGTAACAGTCCCTTCTGTCCTTGCCAAAGAATCCAGAAGAAAACTAAGCTTTCTGTAGCCCATAATTCCAGATCGTTGCTGAAGCAATTGTTGAGCAGTTCCTCTGGCAATCTACGTCTACTGGTGATGTGCTGCCAGAAGGCTGGGATTTAGGAAGAAAGGACTCAGACGATCTTTGGAATCTGCTGTTCCCTTTGGTCAAAAATCTGGAGACAGTGTCCTGGACTTGCCAGTATTTATGTGAGTCCTCAAGAATTGCACATATTTTGGGGGATCCTGGAAGTAGGGATGAGTTTCTTCTAAAGTGTGTCTGGCAATTCTGTTCTCTGACATGGGCTGTCTAAATGTGGGTATTTTCTGTTTACTCCAGAGAGATATTTTGGGCATACCAATATTAAGTAAAATGCATCTAAGGAATGCTGTAAAGGCTTTGAAGTCTAATGTGAAAGATGGAGGGGAAAAAAATCCCCTTATTAATTATGGTTTCATCTAGGCCTTACTTATTACTAAAAGTAGTTAACATTAGTAGTAAAATAGTGTTTGATAACAGTACACCTTTATGCCATCAGTTTCCCTGTTTTTGTTGGGGTTTTTTTTTGTTTTGTTTTGTTTTTTTAAGGAAAACAAGAATTGCTCTTGCAGACAGGTTCTAACGAAAAAAGGAACTTTTCACTGATATAAAATTTGTCTAATATTTTTCTTCATACTTAAAGCAAAATTATTTCAACTTTTTTTTTTTTCTTTTTTTTTTACTGTGTAGATGCAGTGTATGAGATTAGTGTCAGTGCTGCTGGCAAGTGGGCTAGTGTTGCAGAACTTCTAGGAGGTAATTGTGGAGTTTGGTGAAAAGAGTAGCTCAAGTGTGTGGAAGAATCCAAATGACTTCTGTGGAGAGGGGACATCTGGAGGTACTCCTTATTTAGTTTGAAATAAGACTCCCCTGAGAATGTAACAGCACTATTTTGTTGCTGTATGTGGAAGCTTTATACCAAAGTTCCTGAGACAAGCGGGACAAGATACTGTGTTTGTGCACACACATGTACATTCGTTGTGTGCACAGAAGCAGCGTTCTCGCTCCCAAGGTCACTGAATTTTAGGTATCAGACTGGTAGAGGAAGAAGAGAGGAATGCTCCTGGAGCAGTGGTGTCTGCAACTCGATTCATGTTCCTGCCCCAACTGCTAATTTGTGTTAACACTTCCCACATAACTCTTATATAGTAATGATTTTTTTGCCTCTCATAATATTTATTCACATGCACTGAACTCTTGTCATCCTGTGATGAGAGAACTGAGATTCAGAGAGCTATTTAATTTTCTGTTGTCAGATGGCACATCATCATCAAAACCATGATTAGGTCCTTGGCTTCTCATTGCTAATTCAACTTCTAATGAGTTATTCTTTGAGTGAAGATAATGATAGAAACAGAAGCATCTACTCTCCAACTCTCATAGCACAAAGCTGGTATTCTATTTTCTTCTCATTCATTGAGGTATGGATGTGTGCCTAATTCACAAAGCATTTAGTCCAGTCATTAGACTACTTGCATCATACATGTGAATTTACCTACAAGGTCATTTTTAGGAAGCTTAGGAAGAAGTGAGGGGATGATATTGTCTCAACAACCACAGAAGTAGTCACTTTCTACCTGTAATGTGGTGGTGATGGGAAAAAATGGATGGACTACTTTTGTTATATGACAACATTAAAAAAGTTACAAATTCAAATAATTAATTACTCACCTTGTTCCCCAATTTCAGTGATCTTGCCCACTTTGGTGCTTTAATTTAATCTTTTCTGTTTCAGCATTTTTTCTTTAGAGCCTCAGTAGTCCTCGCTTCACATCTTGCCCCCTTCCCACTTAACACTTTTGGATTGATAAAAGTAAAAAAAGCAAAAACAAAAACAAAACAAACAAACAAAACCACCAAAAAACCAAAACCAAAAAAACCCCCAAAACCCAGAAACCTCATAAGGTTACATTCTGGGTAATCCAAGGCCCATGTAAAATTATATGTCTTCACTAATAACAAGCACAGCTGATCTTAAAAATCAAGGTGCAAGAAATTAGCCATTAAGAAGGCAGTCTGTCCCTTCCTAAATGTCCATTTTAATATTAAATGGTTATGGGATGCCTGGCACTAGCAGGTTTTATAAGACTTTCAAAAATTTTGATTGGGTTAGATAATAAGTGTCAAATCCTTCTTAGAATCTTACTAAATCTTGCTAAGTCAGTGTTATATGTTACCTGTTTCCTGAGCCACCTTCTTATTTCCTCTCCTCAGTAACCCCCTCCTTCTCTCTTTCAAACATATTTTTGGTTTTTGATTTTTTTGTTTGTTTGGTTTGGGTTTTTTTCCTTTTTTGTTTAGTTTGGTTTTTTTAATTGTTGTTTTCGTTTGGTTTTGGTTTTGGTTTTGTTGTTTGTTGTTGTTGTTGTTGTTGTTGTTGTTGTTTTTTGTGGGGGTTTTTTGTTCGTTTGGGGTTTTTTTGCTAGGCCTGCCACTGGAGTATTTAAACCCACTTAAACCTTTTAACACTGTTGTCACAGAAAGTCTTTCAGCTTTGGAAACCTTACCCTTATTATATCCCTGCAGCTGTGATATTTATCCACTGTTGCATAAGGGTGATTGTGGTTTAAAATGTGTGTAGCCACAGGCAAGATGCCAAAGTCTACAGGGTTTAGGTTGTCCCCAACTAATTGAACTCTGCTACACTGGCAAATTATCAAAGTATCTGGGGTCTGACATGCTAGCAACCTTGTAATAGCATTGACCTAAATCATGCAAAAGTTAAGGCCGTCGGGATAAAAGGAAATAGTTTAAGTTTGGGGATGTTTTCTGTATTTTTATGCCCTTACTGGTAGTTTCCTATTGTGGTAATAATTATTTATGTGAAAACTTTCTTTGGCTCTTTTGTTTAGAGATGTTTGAGCAGTTCCACAGCCGCTAAAAATCTTCAGTGACCATCAGTGAAAATGGGGTCAGTGTGGAGCTTGAGCATCTACAATTTCCCCTACTCCTGTGAGCAGAGAGCAGTAGCCCTTGCCACAGCATGGGCAGTAGTAAACATGCCTTGGGATTCATTCTGGAGGGTAGGGCAAGGCGCCCTTCACCTCAACCCCTTTCAAGAGGTAGCACAGCTAGGTAGTCTATGCTAGGAGAGGTGAGCAGGAGGTATGTGATCCAACATTGCCCTGGAGGGTCCAGGTGATGCCAGGACTCCAAATGCACCAGCACCTCCGATGGAAGAGTCTCAGTCCCTACAAGGTACAGTGATTAATCCTGACTCTGAGAGTGGAGCTGGGCAATTTTTCTCTCCCTCTGCCTTTCCTCACTGTCCTGCAGAGGCAGGGCGGATGCCCAGAGGCCTCGGATCTCTTGCTCTTTGCAATTTCTGGGGTATGGGAAAGATTCCCCAGATGAAGGGTAAAGCAGCTCACAAACACAGCTGTAAGTGCTGTGGTACCATAAGTATCTTTTTAAAATAGTGCACACAGTATTAAGTTTCCTTCTTGAAAGAACAATTTATTTACAGTATCAGAACCAAGTTAATGACTTCTGTCTAGAAATTGGGCATATTTCTATAGCTTCAGTACACTCACAGCAAATGCTTTCAACCTTCATTACTGCTTAGAAAATTCAATTGTTTTATGATGCAGAATTTTCCTGCCTTTTAGGTAGTGAAGGATAACCTGCATGACCATCATGTCCTTTAATTTCTCATTTGTGTAAATACAAGCTATTTTATTTTCTAATTATCTTCAGCAGTTGCATTAGAATTTACTCTGGCTTATCGCCCTGTCTCAGCTGTGCTCAGTACTCTTGTGGGTGAATGCCTGACATGTGCTTCATTACCATCAATGATGGGGTTTGTTTTTGGTTTTGTTTTTCTTAATGGCTATTTCTACAGAAGTAATTAGGAAATACGTTTGCATAATGAACTTTGACAGTAAGCTATATATTATTCCTCAGAATTGTTTTCCAGTGCTAGACATCACATTATCTGTGTTTTAATGAAACATACCTCCTCTTCAGCTGCACCCTGGGAGGTGTTCTCTCTAAGGATCCAAGAGAGTGCACTTGTACATGGACAAAGACCGTGATTACATACAACAGACCTGGTCCAACACCAAAACAAAGAAGAGAAAATGAGCCTGTTTTCCAGAAATTACTATTAATATATTTACATATTGTATGATATCTGTCATATCTATCATCTCATGTTTTTCAAGGCTTGTTATACTTCAGTATCTGTTGGAGCAAAGGGGGCTTTGTATTTTTATTACCAGAAGGTTGACTTGTTAGCATGCAAAGCCAGTATCTCTGTATATTTCTTGTTTATCTCATCTTCAGGCTATACAGGATATTATAGCATGCTGGACAATAATGTAGAGTGATTCTACAGGAAAATGTTTAGACTGACTTGTTGATATTTGTGCCTTGAAGTACAGTTGAATGGTTGCCACCTTTAGGGGCCTGCCCCAGCTCGTGTTACAGGCGTGGCTGCAGTGCCACGTTTGTGTCATTCGGTGGCAGAGAGGACAAGGCGAGGTCTTCCCCTGGTGCTCTGATCCACCTGGACTCCCAGGATTGCTCAACAGCCTGACATTATTGCTTTTCTGTTTGTATGTTACACTTGAGAGGCGGCGGGTGTTGGCCGAGTGGCGTAGGCCCCCGCCTGTGGAGCCGGCTCCTCCTCTGAGGACGCTGGTTCGAATCCTGGAGGAACTCGCTGTCGCCGTCCGAGCTGCTCGGCCGTGGCAAGATGAACCTCAGGAGTAAAGGGAGTGGGGCCAGTTCCACGCACACTGTGCCTCACCTAAAAAATCCATTGCGCAGGCTTATCCCAAGATCTTCGTTCGCGAAGTCCAGCCAACAACAACAACAGTTGAATGGACACATTATTAAAAGCTTTCATGATTGTAGAGGAAGCTTCGTTGTGTGATTCAGGTGGAAAAATCTATGAAAGAGAACTCAATATATTGTGTTTTATTGTAGCTTATTGTGGTTTTGAAGAACTGATGTATTATTTTAATTTTTATATTTGAGATTGAAATGCTATTGTTAGCAATGGCAACACTAATGTCTCCATCAATGTTTCGCTTAAGGTAAATGTACAAATTGACAGTTAAGAATATAATGCCAGAGCCAAAGCAAAAATATAAACTGAATTTAAGGACAGAGAGTAAATACTCGTCACTTGTTTCTACCAATAAAAATGACTTGTACTGTTATAGAAACTGGCAATGGCAAAAACAAATGCAGCATAGCTTGAAGGCAAGCCTAAATACAAAATGTTATGTGAATCATATGTATTCAAAAGGGAAAGGAGCATATTCTCAGATCTGATTATAAAAAAGCCCAGAGCTTGCAAGTATTCCATATGGTCCCTATACCTGTTTCTGCTTTCAAGGAATAAATAGCACTATCTGTACAGCATAAATAAGGCAGAAAAATAAATATCTGCTGAATCAAACTTTATCAGACTACATTTACATCATACAAATTTAACAGTAAGTGTTTACTGGATCAGATCCCTGAAGCAATATTGGAGGACAAAGTTTCATTGTATTATTTGTGACTATAGAGGGGCTGTATATTAACTTTAAATTTACCTGCCTTACAAAAATAAGCAAACTGGTTTTTAAAAAAATATAATCAGATGTAAAACTACTCCCTAGTTGCAGAATCTGTGACTTTCAGAAAGTGGCCAGGAGCTATGGAAACAACTTTTTTATAGAAATAAGCTTTAAGACACTTAAAACTGTATGCTAAGGTGATGTGTTACAGGGTAGACTGCTTTACAATACGACTCCTGAGACCACTTATGCATGTGTGAGTGTGAGAGTTGGTGCAATTTGCTCACTGAAATCCTCAATCTGCTATGTTACAGTTCCACCTATTTAAATGACAGGTCTGCACTTCAGCAACACAAAATTTTCCTTTCTGTAGTACACTGTCCCTGTATTAGAACCAACTAAAAAGGAAAAGTGGCTGTGTAAATACATCATGTAATTTTGCCTATAGAGGCACATGGAAGATAAATGGATAGGTAGGACACATTTCAGTGAAAACAGAGGTTTGATGAAAGTCATTTGCTGGAGAACAAAATGAGACAGGAAGGAAAAGATAAAGGAAGAGATGGCTCTAATAAGGAAATGTGAAAACCTGAAATCCATTCCCACCTAGTTTTAATTATTGAGGTTTCCTTCCATCAGCTTTTAGTTACGTAGTTGGAAACATTAGAAGTCTCAACTCAGGGTAGGCATGCTGAGTCCTTAGGCTTGCTGGGATGTGGAGGTCATTGTACATGGGTGTACAGCTCTCTCTGACCTTCTGAAGATAAAACTGTGCAACTTGTCCCTTCTGTTTTCTGGCAAGATAGTCTGTAACCCTTTTGAGATCAGCTGCAGCATGGAGGCAACACTGTCTTGCTCACAAAGCCTTTACTACTTGTCCTAAATAAAGCTGATGGAGACCTCAGCTTCACCAGATGAGAACTGAACACTGATCAGCAGGTTACAGTGCTGTATGGAGGATGGAAAAATCAGGTTGGCCACTTGTCCATAAACAAGTGAGGAGGAAGAGGAGATAGAAAGGGTGGAACCCCACAAGAAGTAAGGCAAAATTATGAAAGTGGAAAAGAAAGGCTGAAAGATTTTAGTAAGGGTTATTCAATGAAAGGCAGGAAAAGGAAAAGACTGAGAATGCTTCTATAGGAGGATGAGAATTACCTGTTTGCAGGACTTGTCAAAATGTGCCAGGAGAACCCTTGAATTCCTTGCATGCAGTGGTGTCCATAAAGTGCGTGCATCTAAGTAAAGCATGAGCAAATCTTAAGAACTTTGGGCTTTGGAGGTTTGTCCTTTTATGGCCATCTGGAAGCCCTTTATAGGCATCTTTTCAAATAAAAATGTGAACAGTTGGAGGAAGGAATCTAGACATGAACAGGTAGCTAGTCCACATGTTGTAACTCTGTGCAAGACATTAATATGAAACAGCATTATCTTCGTTCTTGACTAGATAGTCACAAAATATTTGTGAATCCAAGTAGCAGGTCTATTGATAGCAGTTGAATATGTGGTTGTAACAAGGCATTTTCTTAGATACTTCATAGTAGATATTTCTAAATCTGTCAAAAATAACGTGGAAAGATGATGAGAACCTCCGCTGGTTATCTATATTTTATTCAAAAGTAGTATGATATCATGCATGAAGAAGCCAGGATTGGACCTCAGCTTGCACTGCCATCAATATTGCTGTGTGGTGAGAAAAAAAGCCCACAAATTAGTTACAGCCCAACTGTAACTAAAAAAAAAAAAAAAAAAAAAGTAGGGCTAGGTCACTCCATATTATTACTTGGTGAAAGATTTGAAGACACAAATCCCTATTTAAAAATCCAGAGTTGTGTCATAGCATTTTTACCAGAGCCCTTGTAAATCAAGCCTTGATTTTTCTTTCATTTTATATTGCAGTGTGCTGACACTTGGACATTAGCCATACTTTTCACTTAAGCAACTGTGGCTGAATTACTGTCAAACTGTTAAATGTGCCAAAGGCCTTTTCTCCTCAGATCTTCTACACTCTGTGTTGGAAGCTTTTGCTCAGCAGAGGCAACAGCAACCTTGAACCAGGCAACAAATAGTTACTGTGATGTTTTCACTTACAAACATCCCAGAAAATGCGTGGCCAGGATGATGGGAAGGGGCAGGACCACCCCAGCATTCCCAAGCCTGAGAAGGAGGCAGAGACCTGATTATGGTGGACAGAGCAAGAGAAGGTCTTTCTTACGTTCCCAAATGGAATAAGCTCACACATCAGGGAGCATCTCGTCAGTCCAAGAGAAGTCTTGCTAGATGTGTGAGTGCTGCCCTTGGCTGGTGTATGGCAGTCACTTTGCTTGCAAAAGATTGGACTGTGCTACTGTACAGACTCTTTTCCCGTAGCTGCAGAACCATATTCTGTAGTTGAGAGGTGCTGTTATTTGGGGCTTGAAACAGGTCAGTGCACCTGTATTAATCTTCGCACACCCAAAACACAGATTGTCTGGAGTTTGTCCGGTCAAAACTAGAAACTACTGTGAACTTGAGGGACAAATAATGACTAAACAGTTGTTATTCTGTCCTTCACACTCTAGGAAAGAACCCAACAGCCCCGGCTGGAGGAGTAGGGAAGACAGTTTGTTGGATACAAAATGTGGTAATTGCAGAATTGTCTAGACAGACACTCCACTCTAGACTGGCTCCTGTAGAGTGACAGATTACTCATTAAAATGACTTGCATCTCTACTGAATTTTAATTAACAGAACAGGAGCAGGTGTTAACTTGTTTTATAGACTCATTATAGTCCCTAGGCTCCCTAGACACTGTTAGATATAGTTACCAAACATTTAGAAGTTCCTGATTTTGACCTTTATTGTCTCATTTGAAAACTTGTACTTGTAGTAGGTATTTGTTTATTCACATTAATTTCAGGATATTCCTCTGAAACCAGGCATTTAAACCCCAGGAGCTACAGGAAAAGTCCAACAACAGGACCTCAGTAGGGAAGGATGCAGTTTGTCTGCATTGAACTTGTGGAGAGATTGCCAACTCCCTCCTGCCTCCAGCTCAGCATTTGCCTTTCCCCTCTGTGTCTTCAGGGATGCAGTGGGATTCACCCATTGTCATATCTGCTATCTAACAGCTGCTCGACTCAAACCATCTGAAATTACCCAGGTTAGTTGATACACTTTAATTCACAAAGGTCTCTTCTACACTTTATTATTTTTGTTTGAGTTAGAGAGCAACTACATAAACATTGTAAACCACATACAGGGCGATAATGCTGGGGGTATATTTGTGTGTGTGAGGTGTGGAGAGATGCTCAGGGCAACAAATTCTTCATAGAACCAACATGGGGGCTGTGACCAAAGTGTCAAGCTCATTTTTTAACACCTATCAGACATTTTTACTGCATAGTGGTCAGCAGTCCCTAAGTTACTTGGGCTAACTGTGCACTTCTGGTACAGACATAAGTGCTAGAAGCTGGAGCTGTCAGAGACTAATCAGCTACTATCTCTCATATGTCCTCTAAACCTGAAAAAGAATCTCTATTATTTTCAGGAGTTAAGTGCCTGTCAGCTCAGTTTTTCTCACGCAGAGACATTCATCTAGCCCTCTTGTAAGGCAGTAGATGGAGATTTGTTCTTCATTTACCCAAATGAAAGGTCTCAAACCTGTATATCCCATGCTGACATCAAATGTTTGGCTTACCAAGTTACCTGCAGGGCTGGCTTCCCTCTGACCCAGTGCACAGTTAAACAATCAAGCAGCTCCAGCAGCAGACATAGAGAATATTCCATGTTCTGCTGAAGTGAGTGTCCTGAAGCTTGTGGTGGTGGTGGAGGACTTTTGATCCTGGTCTAAAGCAGCAGAGGGGGAATGCAAAAACATCTACCTGCACACAGAATTCCACAGCCACTCATCTGTTGAACTGATATTCTTCTCTCAAAACTCTAGGCACCAATCAGAAAAATCTGACAGTTACTTTAGGTTCTCTTTACAGTAAGCAATATAGCAGAAATAATAGACCCATCTAGAGAGTAACTCAAATTTCGATCTTACTGTGGTGATTACAAAGAAGCCTAGTGTTATCACTATCATGATTACAATGCCTCAGTTAAATACCTAAAGTTAAGGAGGAAAACAGGTTTTGGTGCCTGAAAACCATCTCTAGAAGCTGTCATCCTTGACTTCCAGGCTGACCTTGACCCAGCAGGCAAGTTTTGAGTATGTCTGCAGGCTCTGTTGTATGCATTTCACAAAGGTGTGCTATTGTGATAACTCCATCAGGGCTTCAGAGCTGAACTGTTCCAGAGACTGAAGAGCTGTGCAGACAGCCTGCATTAAGAGGTTACTAAACCCTGATTCCTTGTTACTCCACAAAAATGAAGCAATGTAGGATTTAGGGAACAGTAATGGGTGGAGCAGTAAGACCTGCTATGATTTAACCTTTTACCACCTTGTATGTATGTGTTTTACAATAACTGGGCAGGACACAGTGTGCGAAGGATGTTGAAACCGGATTTTACAATAGTTAATAGACACCATTTGCTGTAAAGAAGGCTTGACAAAGATCCTGGGCCAAAAAACGCCACACCTATCGGTCCACATAAATCATGTTCTAATTGTACTCACTCCAGTGAAAACTTTAGTAGAAGACAGCATCACATTATATATATGAAGACTATTCTTTGTTTTAAAGAAAGCCAGTTGTGACATAGATCAAGCTGGGTGCTGCATTGTCTAATGGCTTGCAAGGTGAGGTTTTCAAGGCTTAAAGTGTTTTTCATTGTATTAGGATAAATAGGGATTGGCAGATTTCTTTGAATACATTGGAGGCATTAAAGCTATCATAACTAAAACTTTCTGTAAATATAAAGAAACTTTGGAGATGGCATATGGAAGCAAAGGAATAAAATCCTTCAGAAGTAGTAAAACTTCTCTGACCTATTAGATGATGTGACCACCCTCTGGGGAGACTACACAGTCATTATCAGGCAGAGTAGGAATACTGCTTCAAACTCCTTAGTCACAGACAATCATAACAGAAACATGGAAGCTGATAATGACAAGAACAAAAGAAAATATAAAACATATTTTTGGAAAATAACAAGTGAGAAACTCTGCCAAATACACATCTGGTCTTCAAACCTTGACAATAATCCACAGAACTTAGTGACTCAAAAGGGCTCCTGACAACTTTGATTTCACCCACTTACCTGTGATGAGATTTCATAACTGCCCTGACTTACTCAAAAGGCGTCTGCGTCGTTTTGATTCCTCACTCAATGATTTTAGTTCTGTAGTCTTGTCTTCACTCAGAGTCTAACCAGCATCCTGAGAGCAGCACTGTGGCAGGCATTGCTGGAAGACACTGAGCCAGGTGCTGTCTGTTTTAACCACGTTGCTCAAGACAGATGAAAAAAATCACAATATTGAAAACCATCTGCTGGGGGAATTTTGTCCCCATAATGAGGTATATGAGGAAAAAGCCTACTGCAGTGACTATGTGTGAATGCTGCTCATGACACTCTGTTAGGTGGGAACAGGGAAAGTAGTTCCCTCCCCTCATTCCATGCAAGCAAGCAGTGGAAGGAAAGTTTTTCGAAAGCTGGGAAAAGACCTTGTTATTTGAGTTTCAGCTGAAAGTGAGAGAATCCTGCTCCTCATTAAGGAAGTTCAGTTCTAGAGGAAATCAAGATGATTGCTTAATAGATACTGTGTTTTGTAAAGACCGCCATTCAGGTTTCATTTGAACACATGCTTGATCTTCAGTTCGGGGCTCCTTAACTTGGTGTCCCTTGCCAAGTCTGTAGTACATGCTTGAAGGATTGCAGGAAGGGTGACCACAGGTGCTGAGGAGCTGGCCAAGCAGCCAGATGAAAGAGCCTAGAAAAGGGAGAAGTCCATTGCAATAGAAACTCATGCTGCAGGAGACCCTGTTGTGACCCTACAGGCTCATCATCATCCAAGTTAATGACTTGAGTAGTTTTCTAAGATACTTGACTCTTGGTACTGGCCTGGACTGTCATGTTGTACTGTTTTTAGTACAATCAAACTGCAGGTGAGTAAGGCTAAAATGCATAGCATATTTTCATGGTGTAATCAGAACTTTGGATAGTGTGAAGGTAGCAGTAAATCCTGCAGGATATGTACCAGCACCAATACACAGATATGCTGGCATTATACACTAACTGTTCCGGTGTTTTGGACACAGGTAAAGATGGCAGTGGAGTTTGAAAGATGGATTTTTGCTTGGTAAAAGCAAGCTCCATGAAGAGCTAAGTGCTAGTGCAAACTAACTACTCAACACAACGCAGCTGTTCTGAATTCATCAGGGAAAACCACTGCCAAAGATAAGAAGCTTGCTCTACCCCTGTAGTACTCATTAGATCTTTTGCTGTTGGAATGGACAAGAACATTAAATTCATAACATTGATATTTTGAAGAATTATATAAAAAAATGCCAGAATTTGCAACAATAATATCTTAGATTTCAAGAAGTTGCTACCCTGATGAAACACAAATTTCTCAGGTCATCTGAAAAAAAGACTAATATGAAGTAGAGGAGGTACAGGTAGTTGTAACAGTGAGGTAAAACAAGCCAGATGCAAAGCTAGCAAGCAAACAAGAAGGTAAGACCATATTTTTCATGTAGGCCTACAGAGACTTGCTTAGTAGTTTGATTCTATGCCAAATAGTTCACTGCACCTCTAAAAATTGCCTTACTCTAAAAGAGTAATCTGAAAGATCCTTGGACTGCAGTCAACTTAATATCACGCATATCTGCATCTTCAAAGCATTCTCTTTGGCTCAACGTAGCAACAGAAGTGTAACTATTAGTGGTTATTTCAACCTTGAGGTAATTTGATGCTCTTCTACCCACCCACTAAGCAAATAAACTGACTTTGATGTCCGTTTAATATGTCAACAAAGAGAAGAATAAAGGCTTCTATCTAACAGTGTGAGATTATTCTAAAGATTATAATTTTCAAATAATAATGATAAATATTGTATTCATAGTCCATTCTTTCAGCTCCTTGCTATATTTGTAATCCAGCATCTCCAATGACAGACATGACTTCTCAAGGCGTTTTCCAGCAAATAGGGAAATCTTTTTTATTACAGTCAGTTATTCCAAAGATACTCACTAGGATGGACTTGATCATGGTGGCTATCTACATTACAAGGCTTAAACCCAAATCACGGTTCAACATCTATGTGTATGAGAAGAGCAGTTGCAATTTATTGGACACTGGTAAGTCATGCTCCAGCTTCAGCTAGAGTTTAAAGGGATGCAGTAATTGCCAAGATTACTGCTCTGTATGTCAGAATATTTATTTTGCAATATAGTTTCAGTCTCTCTCTACCTGTAGCTCTAAGTATGCCCTAGTTCTATCCTAAACTCCATGTGCTGCTGGGAGTGCTTGAGCAGAAAACCCTGTGTAGTTGCTCCCCAGTCTGATTATTCCAATCCTACCACCAATTCCAGGGCCACTCATGTCTGTACTGGGAGGTGGAACTTACCTTGACTGTTAGGTCCTTTGCTATTTTAATGGCAACTAATGGAACTACAGTAAATATATGGAATATAGGAACACTTTCATGCTTATTCAGACAAAAGGTAACAGCAAATAATTCTAGAGTAAACCATTGATAGCAACACAAGTGCTCTCACTGTAATACAAACACAGTAATTCTTTTATTGTTGTAATCCCTAAATTTTAATGTGTATGAGCAAGCAATCCTTGCATGTCAGTCTCAGTTCTCATCTTTCACATACCTAGAGATGCTAGATATATTTTAAAGTTAAATAATGAAAAGGTAGCTTTGTACCTGTTTTAGTCTACATTTCCTTTGTTTATTCCTAAGACTACATAGACCATATATAGTGTTGGAAAAAGCTTATTCAAAGAACTCAAATAAAGATGAATTTGCAAATTGTACCAATGACTCTCTACAGACATATATATGTACATAGACCTGTAAAAAAATAGAAAACACACAGGAAAATATTCACTTAATACTTTTGAAAAATATTAAGATTTAGAAAACATTAAGACATCTAGGTGTACAGCACACGTAAACCGTTTTGTGGTGAAGCTAGAACTGATGAATTTCACATTCACTGATATCAGCTACAGTATAACAAAGTTAGCTCTTTCCTTTTCATCATTAAGCTGGTGCTTCAGCAATAGACTTTGGTTAAAAAAACCCAGACATAAAAACTCAGTTGATGCCTTAAAAACATTTGTGTACAGAACAATAGCAGTAACAGCATGTGGATTTAAATTAGCTACCAAAAAATATCTTAACAGAAGCAGAATTGTAACACACCTTTCACTGATCATCTTAATACCAAAGACATCTAGCTGTATTTGCATCTACTGCCAATAATGACGTGATATTATATCTTTCAGCTTTAAGGTTGTGCAGCCCTGGAGTTCCAGGCATGAGAGAATATATTATATAATTTGCATACAATTATATTCTTTAGATAATCATATTGATCAAAACCAAGTGCTGGTTTTTTCAGTATTTATGCACAGCTCCTGACCCATCATTCATGCAAAGCTTCATGTCAGGGAAAACTTTACATAGAAAATTGGGTACATTTACTGTGAGTAATCAGCAGCATATTATACAGAAAGAGAGATAATCACACCATCTCACTAAATGTAAGTCATTGTCTAAATTAGGAGCTTTTGCAGTATAGTGGAAGGTCTCCTAAACTAGATGTGCCAGATTCTCTTTTTGAGGATACTCCTATCACCTAGGAAACCAAACTCCATATTGCATGATGATTTCCCATCTCTACCCTACATATCTTACCTAAAGGAGCATGAATTCACAAAACTATAGCTGTCATGAATTGCTAGCCCTACTTCTGCATAGGACAGCCCCCTGTGGGCTACTAAGGTAAATAAGATGACAATTTCTTACTATAATTTGTTTGTTCCATGAGATTGTTTGAGGCTTCCTTTCCCAAAGTAGAATCTAATGGAGGATTATATGCAAAATTGTGAAGGGTAAGGATGCCACAAAGTTCAGCAGATTCTTTGTTAGATCTGCACTTACCTGGTTCAAACTCCCTTCTCTAGTGATGGTGGGAGAGAGTGGTGCCTTGATTGCCTGCTGCATGACTGGATTAATAAAAATCCATAACTGGATAATTTGTAGTCACAACAGTTTTATAGGTTGCCATTACTCTGTCACTCACCTGCTAGACTTGGACTGTGCTTGTTTTCCCATCAGGGCACCACAACTGTGAATGAGTGGGCTGCCAATGCTGTGTCAGGGGATCAGCAGCCTCTCCCTGGCACTTCACCCATAGAAGATCTGCAAACACTGGTGATGGAGCTGAGCTGCAGCATGAAGCTGCAGTACAGAGAAGGTCTGAACTGAAACTAGCATTCAGAGAAGGACTTGTCCCTGCCAAGCGTGAGATGCTGGCAGTATATCTGCTGCTGCCATTTCATCAGACACTCTTCATGACAGATTAATAATCAGATCCTGAAGTTCTTCTCTATGTTTACAAAGAGTTCTTCTCTGTGCTTTCTTATGTTTGTGGTATTGGCTTCACATAGTGGCAAGTATTTTATAAAAAAATCATGATAGAAATGGCACTTCCATGCAGGAAGAATACTTGCTTGGCTCACAGGCCAAGGTAGACATTGAAGCACTTCTCTAAGTGTTCCTCTTGCATATGGACACTCTCCTAAACTGTAACCATAAATAAAGTTATGTTAACAAATTCACCATATTTACATGCTACATTGAAAGAGTTACAATCATTCTCAAGTGTAAGTAATCTACCTATCAGCTTTAGAACATGCAAAAAGTATAGTAGATAACTCTTCTATTTAAGATACAAGAGGCATGTTTTCACTAAAAACACTAGAGTTCAAACTTTACATCATCATTAAAATGCTAATAGACATTTTCAGTTGTACAGACCAAGGTGTCTAAATAGAAAAGATTTTATATTGAAGACGAACCCATCCACACAAAATAAAACTCTTTAAATGGAATGTAGTCAGTTTCTAAATACATTCAAACATTACAGTGTCTATAAATAGAAAACTAGATAGTGCTGAAGAGCTAAAACAGTCCTTTCCAAATGTTCAAGTCAATATATTTCTCTCTCTTTACTATCATTAATACATAGTTGCTTAAGCTACAGCTGTTCTAGCCTTTGGCAACAGTTCAAGTAACTTCCCCTCTTCTCTCCTTTGCAACCCTCCATCTTCCATTTTGACACAGTGGAGTCACCAAGGCATATCTCAATTTCATAATGTTTTTGGGAAAATACCACATGTCCCAAACTCTGTGTGAGTGTGTGTGTGTGTGCAGTCAGTCAAGGAAGCATGTCCCAGATTCCCCGTGATCCTTCAATTGTCACTCAGGCAGTGGTACTTCTCTAGTACTAGCACTATATCCAAGAGAGGCTATGTGCTGACAAGCTCCCTCTTACTTGCACAAAGCCTGCTGAGAAGGATTTCAGAATAAACTTGATTTATTGGACCTTGGACATGATACGGAGACTGAGAATTTGTTGCATAGTCTTGCACTTGTGATGGTCTGCTTTGACTGCCGAAATACTTCCCCAGTGTAGAGTGCCTTGATAACGTCATTGTTATGTGTGGCCTTTCTTCAGAGGGATTGGATTTCACCACCTGCAAAAGAAGTGACATATGTGAGTGCTTTCTGCTTGCACCTAGAAAGACAAATACACAGCTGTGTGCAAAGAAATGCTGAGGCAGTTGTCCATAAAGCAGGTCTTGATACTTTTACCTTAAGTCACAAGTTGCTCATGAACAGTATTTAAATGGCCAACTTGTTATGCTACATACTAACTAAAGCACAAGATCTTATGACTTGAAATCTAAATGCACAGGCCCGTTATAATAATTTGATTCTGTAATGCCTTTGTATATTAGATTCTGTTCTCTTCATTAGGGATAATTTACCTAAAACAATAAAATTCATACTCAACAGCTTGCCTGTATATTTAAGTGAAAAAAACATATTCAGACAACCCCAAATTGCAGAAAGTCTTAAATCCTGCTCTGATCTTAAACACCTGAGGAACAAATACTGTGTTTCAGCTATGAACCTTGTCTCACCTATGAGAATATCTAACTCTAAGGCCTTTATGTAAACCAGGCCCAGCCCAATATTGAGATGAAAACACTCACATGTCATGTTTCCCCAGGAAGGGAGTTATAGTGCAATTTAACATCCCTCTCCCCAGTTACTTAGTGCCAAAGAATGCTCCACCTTGGCCCCTCAAATATGTATAAAGCTCTGGGATTATCATCTTCAACTTGCATGGAATACACAAATGCTCATAGGACTAACAAGAGAGAAAATGAGAGGAAGAGGAGCCTAATGATGAAGGGGGTGGTCTCCTGTGAAATGCTGAAGGTCTTGTCTCAGTGAACACTCAGTTACTGATGAATAATGAAGCAACTTCAAGAGAGACAAAACTTCATAGCCTTGCAAGTACATAGAAGATCACAATCCAGGCAACGGTAAATCCAGAGAAAGCAGAAAAGGAGACAAGTGGTTAACTTATTTTAAAAAAAACAAGTAGATATATGCTGACTAGATATCTTTAGTTTTCCTGCTGTAACAATCACAGCAGACACTTGAAAATGCAGAATTCGTTTATTAATGCACATAGTTATCCAGAAACGTTAGGTTTAAAAAAATATAGCATATATTTACTGTCACTGAACAATCAGAATAAAAATTCATGTATAGTGAAGCTCATAATAAATTAAATTAATCATACAAAATTAAGTGTGATTGAAGGAGTAACATGCAAAGGCTTGAAAGACTGAACAGAGAGGCTATGAGGAAGCTGACTGAGCTGAAAAAGGACCAGGAACTATCCATGTAGAAAATTAATATATCCTCTGATCAATTTGATACAGCTAAGCCAAGGGTTATTATTTGTTTTCATGCAATTACTGCAGGTTCATTTTTCTAAATTAGTGCCTTAGATCTTACAATTATTTCAAAATGATGCCACCTTGAACCAATCACCCAAACTGCATTCCTGTTAGGCATAATCTCCCAAGAATGCAATCTAATGTTCACCCAGCAGCCAATCCCAAGATTGCTAGTTTCTATGTTGCAACCATGATTTAATTGCCATTAAAATGGGAAATAAATCTGAATTTAAAAATAACTTCTATAATGGTCTTTATAAGTGCTGACCAATCTACTTCTCTATAAGCATTACCAAAGAGCGAGGTAAATAAAAAATCAAGTTTCCATGTGTGCACAGAATTAGAAGCATGTTTGGGCAGCAAGTCCTGGTGTTATACAATACAGTTTGTCTCAGCTCAGTATAAACCCTTTGAAAGTCCATATCCCTTGGCAATCTGTGCAAAGATTGTAGGGTCTACTGAGATGCAGATTTCTATGCTATCAGGATCACTTGAGACTCTGAAGTGGGTTGGTGGGAACTCTTTTGAGGACAATCAGGGGAAATAGCTTTCTATTCAGCCAGCTAATGGGAACTAAATGAGAACTGCTGAAGGCATTTCAGTTCTTGTTTTCTGCCTGCACAGAATGGCCAGTCCTCCATTCTTGCACAGCAATGCTTTAGCTCAGATAACAGTTATAGAGGGGTGTCATTTTTTGGGCATTTGGGAATGTCATTTTTTAAGAGTAAGAAAGCGAAAGTACAAAGCAATAGATTTAACCTATCTCATCTGGTTTAAGAAAACATGAAAAGTGCTGGGGTTTTACACAGTATTCTTGGCTCTGTACTCAAAGGCAAAATGCCATTTTCCTAGTGCAAACTGCTTCAGCACCTGATGAAACTCCACTTGCCAGGACGCAGAAATAAGCTGATGACAAAATTGTTAAAACTAATGAGGTATCAAAAGCACTCAAGGCCTTTTTGTTTTCCTCAAGGATGAAGTCTGGATTTTAGTGGCTGATGGATTCTCTTCAGCATATCTATGCCTCTTTCAGGCACAATGACCTCTCAAGCCTCATTAATGACAGCTCTGTGGGCCAAATTCTCCACTGATCCTCCCCAGAAACACATACTCTCTGTTGAGATTCCTCCGGCAGAGAAGCAAGACCAAATCTGCACATGATCTCATGCAAAATGATGGAGGAGTGCATGAAAAATGCTGATGACCGATCACACCCTGCTGTTTTCCACCCAGTTCCATACAAAGCATCTGAAATATTTCACTTTGAAGCTCTCTGTTTCACTTGTAAGCTCTGTGGAAATGGCAAGCATCAGCAGTGACCCACACAGACACCAACATCTGTGCTTTAGACAAAAAAGAGTGAATATAGCTGTCTGGATAAAATGGAGGGAAGCATTTACTCTTTGGGATGATTTATCCATCACATAAATATCTGGTCTGTGACTCAGTCTCCCTTTTCCAGCTCCATTTGTACTGTTCATGTCTCTCAAGTTCTGAGCAGAGTAGATTAAAGGACTGGTTAACTAACCACACCTGCTAATTTTGGTTCCAAAGCAGGACAGAGGCCATGGCAATAGCCTGAAAACATGCAAGCTGCTAGGGAGCTGAGGTAGAAACCAACTATGAGGCTGACACATGACACCAGAGCTCAGATGGGTCTGATAACACTCCCAAACTTGTGCTCTGTCACAAGGAGCCTCATACTGAAGCAGAGTCCCAACCAGTTCCAGCCGACTGACTACCCATACTCCTTTGGAAATGCATTTTCTCTCTGGTAGACTGTGTCCAATATAATATCTCTGCCTGTGTATTTAAGGAGAAAAATTGAAACCTTATAGTTACTAATTGTTTTAGTCTACTGTGGCTGAGAGAATTAAATATAATTCATAGCCTACAAGAAAATAGACTTGCTATGCTAGTCCTTGTCCAGCAGACACCACAAGGACACTCTGGAGCCTATGCCTGAATTTTACTATCATCACCACTGAATTCCAGTTTGTTTGGTTTAGGATTAGTTAGCCACAGGATATTTTCATTTTCAGTGTATACTGTGGGTGTCTGATGAAGGAAACCTTATTTTTAGATTGTTGGGGTTTTTTGATCTTTAAGAAAAATATAACCATCCTGACATTTTTTCACAGCAAAAATTAGTGCCTCCATTTCATTCCTGGTGTCATGACCCATCTTTGTATCTGCAAAGCTCTACAAAGCTTCTTTGCTAACCCTGCACACATTCACACATTCAGGCCCTGGGAACAGGTTTGCCCAAGAGTTAGGCTTACAGAAAAACAGGCATGACTTGGCAAAATAAGCAAAGGGGGCTTATCCTTGAGAGATTCAGAAAATAAATGGTGGTCTATGTTACTTGAAGTAATTTATATTGACAGAAAACAAATTCCTAAATTCACACTGAAAAAATACTAGCATTTCACTTGTGCGGTGCTAGTCTTTATGTACTTTTCATAACTCTAATTAAAAAAAAATCTAAGATTTTCTCACTAAGAGTTAAATTTTTTGTCTTCTAAATGACATATCAAATTACTTGTGTCATTATTCTTGTCAGTAACAAACCTTCTGAGATTTCTTCCAACTAGTAGCTTCTTATGGTCTCAGTTGACTATGAAACATCATGAATTATCTAACTCTTGCTTTCAAAGAGCCATCTTTCTTTGCATCCTTTTTTCCCCTCCAGTTTTAACTTTTCAGTAATGTGTCTCATTCTAGATTTCATTCTGTGAAAACTTGCACCTGTTATCTCTCTGATCACTATGAGAAAATGTTATCTTTCTTTCTTCCTGAAAGATATGACAGTTCCAGTCTTATGTTTCTAAACAAATTTTAGCTGAACAACTTGTGGTAGTTTCCTCATCTTTTTTTTTTTAAACAACTCAGATTCAGTTCATTAGAATGAAGAACCCTGTAGCATCACAGGCAATTTCTCACTTACACTTCTATTTGTATGGTTGGTCACTGTAACCATCTCAGATAATTTTTTTCTCAGACATAGGAAAACAGATACACAGCAGTAAGACTGGCCCTTCAATTTTAAGCTCCATTTTAATTATATTTATGGTTTTATGTGAGTGTGCTGAGTTCGTCAGTTAGGAAGGCATCAGACAAAAACCTGTGAGACTGAGGTACAGTAAAAAGATAAAGCTCAGTCTTATGCAGAAGCAGGGATTTATAATATATAATAAATAATATAGGAACCTGAAAAGTGTGCAACATCCCTTTATATTAATTACCTTTGCAGAAGAACACAATTATTCTTATTTTGAGGAATCACCACCGCAGCAGTTTAGCCTGTCCTTGGGCAGCCTTACATGCTGAGGAGCAAGGGACAAGTGCCGCTGTAGAAACTGCTATTCCCACGATTTGTATTCAGGCCTTCTTCGAGTCACAAATGCAAACCACATTGCATACCTTTTTGTTTCTAAGCACCTGTCAGTTAAAACATCTTAAATACCTGGTAATGATATAAGCATAAACTATTACCTCATGGAAATGGCAGCCACACTTCCCTTGCAGGAATTCCTTGTAACGTCCCATGGTGATGACAAAGGTGTCAACCACTTCATAGCCCAATTTCTTTGCTGTATCCAGAATAATCAAGTTTTCATTCCACAGGTTTTGTACTTGTGCCTGCATTCCAGATAAAATATTGCAATGTCTTGTCAGAGAAGGACTGTTTAAAGTGTACTGTGTTATGGAAATGGATAACAAAACTGCATTTTGAATAAGCAATTACCTTATACCCCAGGCATGAATGATTATAAATTCACTCTTGGAAATAGCTACTACTCCAAGATTGTTGTAGATTTTTAGAGAAATTACAATTACTTTTTAGTAGTTATGCAGCTTCCTTTATAGGAAGATTTCAAGGTTGTTTAAAATCTAATTACCAGGTAATGGTTTTTAACATATAATTAGCCAATATGAGGTGTAATGCAGAAAAAAAAATTCCAATTATAAAGTTCTTTGTAACAAATGGTGAAATTGTTCCTGTAAAGAAAAATTCAGCTTCAAATCAAAGTCATTGAGGCTGTTGCTTAAAAGGGAGTATAGGGCATGGGAATCTTAAAAATGGTTATAGTGAAGAACAGATTATTATTTCTGAAGATATGCCAAGAACCGAAAAAAGTCAGCCATAAAGGTGGCAAGGCAGTGGATTTGACACCACAGAGAGAGGAGCTTTGAGAGTAGCTGAGCTAATCCTGAATCCTAGAGCACTCAAACCACATGGGTAGTTTGGCATATGATTCCAATACTGAAAGGGAGAAGAATGTCAGTAAGTCACCATAGTTGATTTCTGGAGTTTTTCCAATTTACTGAATAAAAAACAAAGAAAAAGGTACTCCTGGGAAGCCTTTAATACTCTTTCTAACCTTGCCTCACCTACCCGGGATCAAAATTTTTCTTCCTCCTAGAACTGAACTCTGCTGAAAACTATGGCATGAGCTATGAAAATGTTTCTTCATGTTGATGACAACAGTTTCCCTACTGTATTCTATTGTGGTCATCCAGATAAATTAAGAAAATGGTCTGAATCAATAAGAAGACATTCAGTAGAGTCAAGGTAGATACGTAGTACTAAGAAAGAATGGACAAAATCAGACAGGGTAGTCTTTGTAGCAAAAAGAAGGGTGAGAGGAGCAGTAAGTCACATACTGCATACAGCAGTGTGTTATGGCTGCAAAAAGACATGGGCATCACTGTGAAAGGAGTGCTGTATGTAATCCATGGAAGCCAATAATTTCCTCTTTTTGACAAGTCAGGGCATGACACACAGCACTGGTAGGCATCATTCGCTCTGTTCTGCCCTCCAGTGCTCCTCATCCATGCATTTTATGTGTGTTCAATAGAGAATCACTGTCTGAATTGTAAATAAAAATATTGACTTGAAAGAGTTACGAAAGAGCATTGAAATGAGCCCATTTGTTACTCTGAGGTTCTTGTATGATTTAAACTGACTGCAACATATCATTAACATACAAATAACTGGCTGGATTCACTGGTACATACCAGCTGCTCTGTAATGTTCTGGTTTCACAGGTGGGTTAAGATAGATTTATGGAGAGTTGTGCAATGCAGACAGATCAGTGACTCTGATCCAGCAGTAATCATGGAGGAAGCCTAGGAAGAGCCTAAGTTCAACATGGTATGAGGAGCAATATGCTTATTCCTAGCTTGATTTCTCAACTTTGACAACAGGTTTAATATTGGAGCTTCTTCTGGTTCTTGGGATGGCTGATCAAGCACAGCATCTCCAATGGCTCTTTGATTGCAGTAGAATCCATGAAATAATGCAAATTTGTTTGAATTTATATTAGTAAGCAGCATGAACAAATACAAACATTAATCTTTGTTTTATCCCCTTAAAGCTTGCCCAGCAGAGACTGTAAAATATTTTGACCAGACAGTAAAGTTAATGCTGAAATGTCAAGTCTTCCATGAAAATACACTCAAAATGTACTGTAGCTTACCTGTGATAGAGAATGTATTCCATCTACTGGGAGGTGAAAGCCCATCCCTATGGATTTGATAATTACCAGGATATTTGATAGATTTTCCCTGTTTGGAAAATTTTACAGAATCAGAATATGCTAAGTTGGAAGAGACCCACAAGTGTCATTGAGTCCAACTCTTAACCCTGCACAGGACCATTCCCAAAAGTCACACCATGTGCCTGAGATTATGGTTCAAACACTTCTTGTACTCTGTCAGGCTTGATGTTGTGACCACTTCCCTGAGGAGACTGTTCCAATGCCCAACCACCCTCTGGGTGAAGGATCGCTTTCTAGTATCCCATCTGAACCTTCTCTGACATAACTTCAGGCCATTCCCTCAGGTCCTGTCACTGGTCACCACAAAGAAAAGATCAGTGCCTGCCCCTCCTTCTTTCTGTCACAAGGAAGTTGCAACTGCAGTGAGATCTCCCCTCAGTCTCCTCTTCTCCAGCTGAACAGTGCAAGTGCCCTCAGCCACCCTCATGCAGCTTCACCTCAAGGCCCTTCACCATCTCTGTTGCCCTCCTTTACATGCTGACAGATTAATATCTTTCTTATATCACAATGCCACAAACTGCATAGAACATTTAAGGTGATGCTACCCCAGTGCAGAGTGGGACACTAGTGGAGCCTCACCTTGAATATTTACTTAACAGAGACATCAAAAGGCAATGTATATTTATTTATTTCAAAGTCACTTCAGTGCCCACCCATGAAGAAACAAATTAAATGTTTGCATTAAAATTTTTTTGTTGTTTCTCATAATTTATCATATCAAAACTTGGAATAACATCAAGTACATAACATTACCTCTTCAACACCTTTTGGATAATTTGCAAGTGATTGGAATTAAGCCACTGAACACCACCTACAATTAATACAGTCTGGTCTGTGTTCTCCAGGGGACGTGATCTGAAACCCAGAAATGAAAAACAAGGCATCTTGCTTTAAAACAGGTGTCAAACATTTTAACTGCCTTGCATTGCATTTCACTGAATCGTATCTGGCACCCTAATCAGAGGCCTGATGTAATTTTCTACTATTTTTTAATCACACAATAGGGTCTGCACACGTTATGTTTAATTGTTTACTGACTTGAACTGGAAAAAGTGTTAAACACATTTGTGAATAGAACGGTAAATACAAACAAGGGAGCAACAACATTTGTACAGTACCTCTGCAGCAGCTGTTCTAGTGCTTTTTCAAAAGTTGGTCTCCGGTTTGCATTCATCCAGAACTGGGGATAGTAGGAGTAACTGATAAATGTTTTCCCCTCATTGATATTATGATAACATTTAACATCATGAGTCTTTTGCCATTCCTGAAGAGTCTTATTCACTCTTTCTATTAGATAGTACATCATCCCTCTGTTAGTTGAGTCACCTATAAAAAGAATCTTTAGATGGAAAAAAAGATATGACTTAGAAGTTGTACAAGCCGGAAACTAAAACCTTAGAAAAGAATACAGCTAGTAAGGAGGTCTTTAAACCCTTTTCATAATGGTCAAGTAATATCTCTGTGAGCTGCCTGTTCTCTAGCCCTAACATCTCAATACTAAAGTTCACCTTTAGCAAAATCTGTGTGATTTGATTAATAAAAAACTATATTAATTCTTTTAAAGACAAAAAGCGCAGGTTATAGGTGGCTATAGCTGCACAGTTAGCCCTGCATTTTTCATTCTTGGTGATAATTTTTTTTTGCTTATGTATTTCCTTCCAATTGCTAGTACACAATTGCTCTCATACTTGCTTGCAGCTTCCTGCTTTTCTCCCTGTGGTATTTCATGTGATTTCTTCCTGCATTGCATGGCTTGGTTAATGTCTGTCTTCCATAAATGTGATTCATTAGAATTTACCCCAAACTAATACACACTGACATGAACAGATGCAGCTTCTGCCATATTTGTAGGGAAATAGGCTTTCTGCAAATTCAGAGGTTATAAAAAGGGGGTTATTTTGGTGGAAGATAACCTGAATAGAGTCCTGTCATGTATGATGTGAGCACCAGGAAGCATCATGGCCTGAACGGGGTTAGAAATGCTGTTACAAAGACAGAAGTACTTTAGGTATAGAAGTCTCTGCTTAGTTACTCTGAACTTGCAAAGGAATGAAGTAAAATTTGGGCTTGTTCCTACTCATTCTGTAGACTCCTCTGACAAATCATACATCTGTGTCTGTGGAGACCGCAGAACGTAAAGTAAGGGGTTTCTTAATGCAATTGCTCTATTTTTAGTGGATAGGACTAAAAGTTCTTCCTGTTGTAGCAGGTAAGCAATGACAAGAGTCCAAAGATAGGAGAACCCAGGTTCATTGTGGATTGCCAATCAAACTATGTGCATAATCAATTACCACACTCACCTCAGCCAGAAATCCACACTGAGGAGCAAAACTGTAAAACTGGGAGTCAGAAACCTCACAGAGCCGTAACACAGTAGTAGCCCTGTTTTCTACACAACAGCATGCAGCCTCTCCTACCTTTTCTGGAATCAGAGCAGTTGGCACCCTGTAAGATGGGGTGTTGTTTCATTTCTTAATTTGGCTTGGGGTTTGATGTTTTACCACTTGCACATTGAATATTTGATTATGTAAATAAAATTCAGACTGCACAAGCTTACATGTTTAAGAGTACATTTCCAAAGGAGTTTTTTTAAGAGATTTTATGTGGTATAAGCATCTTGGACTTCTCTCATCTAACACATCTCTATTTATCTATTCCTTCGAGGAATGTTACAGTTTTGGAAACTGATTTCACTTCCCACCATTAATTTGTTGTGATTAAAAATAAACTACAACAGTGTACCAATGATACTTCTCACAGAACAGAAGCAGTTTCAAATGAACATACCTTAATCTAGTGTCAGGGACAAGACTGGGATAGCAATGCCTTCAACTTCCCATACCTTGCCCATTGTGGGCTGCAGAGAAGCCCTTAACAGATTATCTATGGTAGCAAACAAATTAAAACTAGCACTGGGTGCATAAAGGTTCTTCTACCTCCTGTCTTGGACTTCTCAAAGCTGTTTCATAGAGGAAATTCTTAAACAGCTGCTGTTCATGCTTGTACTGCACAAGCACTTCTCTTATATGCAAGGAGATTTCCAGCTTTTCACATTGTGTCAGAAGAAACCTCTTTAAATCAAGCATAGTATGGCTCACAGAAGTCAAGGATCCTTGGATCCTTGGAAAGACTGCCTCTCTGACAGACACAAATATGCACACAATTATTTACAATTAGGAAGACAATCCACGCTTAGAATATGTCCTAATTCAAAAGCAGGTTAACTTGAGGTTTTAAGCAACAATTCTTTTAGCTTGCAAAATCTCTTAATCTCTCTGGTCTGTCTATATTCATGCCTCTTTAATCTTCATTTCATGAGTCCATCACTGTAGTATTTAGATATGTATCTATTTAAACAGCAGTTCTCAGATATTAGCAGGCAAGGGTATCATTAGCTTGTAATGTGGGTGAGAACATTTCTGTAAAAACAACACATTAATAGCAGAATAATGAACAGGCACTAGCAAGTTACACACATACAGCAGCTGGTAGAACATATAAGATTGTTTCTCTTCTACTGACATACAATATCATTTTGTTAGCATGTGGGAATTGCAAAGGAGCATATTCAGCTATTTACACTAAATCAGTAGATGGGACATTTTTATTTCACTCTTCATTCCACTGTGATAAGGATTCTCATAGATATTTTCTCCTTCTAACTGTATTTGGTCTAATCTCATCTACCACTGCTTTCAAATATCAGGAATATAACTTGCATGAAAAAAACAGGAGAGAAGAACCATGGCCAAGGCCAATGATCCTGATACATAGATGTCTTTTTTTGCCAACGCTGTGCATTCACTAGCAACATTAGTGTGAAGTGTCATGCTAAATATTTCAATAGTCTTAAACATTGCAGAGTATCAAAGTTCAAGATCAACTCATTGGTCTCTTTCCCTTCTTTTTCTTGTGTCAAAATTAGAGCAAAACACATAGACACATCCCAATTAAATTACTAAATAATTTAGCCTTGTAGGGCTTTACAATGTCTATACCTACACAAATACACACATATGAACAGTGGATCCATGAATGAATTTTCAAGCCAGCCCTGGGGTACCTAGCTGGCCAGGTCTGCAGATGGAAGGGCACTATGTGCAGTCATTCAGTAAATAAGTACCAGGAGAGACAAGTTAGGTACGATCATGTCTTCAAATGGGAGTTCTAGTCCATAAATGACATGAGGCTGGGCACCATATGGAAATGACCTTAACATAGTTGTTGTCTTGATGTTCTGAAAACATGAAGGAGGTGATGGGAGTCAGCAGATTCCTTTAGAGCAGTCAATATCAGTGAATGAAACAGGTAACTGTTACAGCCCTGACATACTCCTCAAATATCATCACAAGATTGAGGAGACTGCACACAGACTATCTCCAAAGGAGTGAGTTCTGAGTCTCCGAAAATCTCCATTTTCACTCTTAAGTGAATTGGTTATGAGATGGTAAAGCAGGAGGTCAGGAAATTAGATCAGACAGCGAAAGCTGTTGAGGGACTGAGTGCCCATCTGTGAATGTATACTTGTTTCTAGGAGAAGTTGTGGCTGGATGGGATGGGTCAGGAATGAGACAGATGGTAACATCATACTGGGGAGGAATACACTCGTGAATGTTTCACTCGTGAAGTTAAAACAGACTCTTAGAAACAGGTACTAAGAGAATAGTCAAGACTTGATGTAAGTGGGGAAGAAAGAAATGAGCCAAAGTGGACTTGTGGATGTACAGAAAGGCAGATCAAAAGAGTAGGTAACTCTCAAAGATGTCAGCCAATTATAGAACCATATGATGTTTCAGTGAAGAAGTCTGGTTGTTCAAGTATGTAAGTGCCACATCAGAACAGTGTCACTGGAATCAAGCAAATTTGTGTAGCTCTGGCTACACCTTTCACAGCAACGTTGCAGCACTGTTGAAAGATGTGTCATTAAAACTAGGACTGAATTATTTGAAACCTGTGGTCCCTGCCCTCTAGCTCTAAAGTGTGTTTGCAGTCACCATGGGATAGTATCAGCAATCATCCTCTGGAGGCTGTGTGTGCTGGGATTTTGAAGGGAACATTCTGCCATAAGTCTAGAAAAGATATCAGATAGAAAGGTAAGTGTGTGTGTATTCCGTGTAATCCAATGCCCCCCAGACTGGTGGATGCATAGTAAATCACCAGCAAACCTGCATACATACTGCATGCACTCATTAAGACCTCGTCTGCATCCAACAATCTGCTTCTAAGTATTGGTTCAATCATGTTCTGAGACATGTAAATCCTGGAAAAATTAAAAAAAAAATAAAATTCTGCTCCCTAAAAGAAGCCAAACGAGGTGGAAGAAGAGAACACCTGTAAGTAATCCTACCTGCTTTACAAACTGCCCTGGTGCAGAGCTGGCCAAGTACATTTTATTGTAGTATGCAAATCATCAGAAAGCAACTTTTTGAGGTTCATGTTTTGCAAGTCATCTTCATTTTCAGCAAATGTTTGGAAGTCTCAAAGGTTAAAATAGGTAGTTTTTAGTCTTAGGAAGAAAACCTATGTCCTTCAGCTAACCCAAGAGCTTTGATGAATTAGAATAATCACTCAATGTAAATGAATGTGCGTTAACTATAGCCATGTTTATATCTATACATTGCATGAACTCACTGCAATTGTATGTGCCATGTGTTACATAATATGATTTCAAACAAAAGCTCTATGGATGATTCTGTACTTAGATCTATGAAAATAATGAGGAAGATTGTGGCTCAGGTGTGTAGAATATGCCATATTTCATTTTTTTACATGTCTGGCACAAGGCTTATTCATGTACTGCTCAAGTCGATGGGGCATTAGTTTGCAGGATGACTAAGGGATCAGACATACTTAAGGTTATAATTTTACCAGACAAAAAAACAACACTTTCACACAGACAGATATTTTCAGTGTCTTCTCTTGCAAACATTTTGTGCAAAAAATTCCATTATAGTTTAAAGGCTTTGAAAGATTGTGTAAGCATAGTGGAATTCACTTCTTAACCAGGCTTATCATTATAAATTAACCACACTTAGGAAATTTAAACACCTGCAAGTTCAAAACACTACTTAACTCTAAAATATTAATAAGAAATTATATGTTAAAATTCCTGTTTAAACAGCTGAATTTTAAGTACTCCAGCAAATATTGCCTTTTCATATTTCCTGTTCTTAATTACACATGACTTAATGGTACTTTATTATAAGAATAAACTCTGGAAAGTATTTCTCAATGATAAGCAAAATATATATCGCTCCTGTTATTGAGGTCAACTTTCTATATGCTGCTAATTGGGTAAATAATAACCTGTTAGAACCCTTTTTCCTTCATCCATTTTTAAAATTTCTTACACAAAAATAAAAGCATCATGTCTTACTATAGTTTTGTAAGTCTTACAGTAAAAAGTCATTAACCACAGTTTCAGGGAATTTTGTTGAGTCAATATAATACCAATACAATATTTTTATTATGACTACCCATTTCTTTGATTCAATTAGGACATACATGTGGAGTTCCCTAAGAATGACACAGTCTGCATCTCATTACTCTTAGAGTTTGTAATGGAGGAGAAAAAAGACTGCAGATATTAAAAGTGGTCTGAAGGAAAATCTATTCAGCCAGAGCCACCTTAACCACAGCCCTTCAAAATTTCCCTATTTACTGTGTATGAAATGCAAACATGACTGACTATTTTTGCTAACACATCATAAAGCAAAATAAGACCTCATAAAACTGGTTTTGTGCACGCACATCCTTTCTTATGTCTCCACCAGCCTGAGTGTTATTGTTTCACTACAGGTGGTCTTACATTTTTATCAAACCAAGTGTTCTGGTTTTGGCTGGGACAGAGTAAATTTTCTTCCTAGTAGCTGTTACAGTTATGTGGTTTGGATTTAGAATGAGAATAATGTTGATAATACACTGATGTTTTAGGTGTTGCTGAGCAGTGCTTACACTAAATCACGGACTTTTCAGATTCCCATTCTGCCCTGCCAGTGTGGAGGTTGGGGGGCAAAAGAAGCTTGGAGTGGACACAGCCAGAACAGCTGATTCCAGCTGGCCAAAGGGATATTCCCACCATATGTATCATGTCAAACAATAAAACTGAGGGAAACTGTTTGGGGGGCTACAACTGCCGCTTGGGGACTGGTTGGCCATTGGTAAGTTGGTGGTGCAAAATAGCACTGTGCATCACTTCCTTTGTGTATTTTTTATCATTATTACTATTTTCCCTTCTTCTTCCATTCTACTAAACTGTCTTTTTTTCAACCCATGAGTTTTACCTTTCTTTCTGATTGTCTCCCTCAGCCCACTGTGGGGCGGTGAGTGAATGGCTGTGTGGGGTTTAGCTGCTTGCCAGGTTAAATCACAACACACAGAAACAAATTAGCTCAAGTACAGTTTTATAAGCATACAAACTACAATAGCAGTTAATGATGATGTGAAATAAATTGGAAGTCATATCCAGGGGAAATGATTTTTTTTTTTTTATTTTATAGAGAAAGGAGATTATAATTTTACAGATGAGCTTTGGAAAACAAATAAATTCTAACATAACACATGAAAGCAGCCTGGAGTTATAAAACAAACTAGAAAGCATTTTTGAAGGCTTAATTATGATGCAGATAGGAAAGAAGTACTCCGTTTGGGAGACCGTTAATATATTTCAGAAATATTGACAAATGAATAAAAGAAATTAATGAGCAAGAGATATGTGTGTTCTGGATTTTACTAAAGATCTATGAAACATGAGAAAAACAGAAGGATTGCTCTTAAAGATACAGCTGATCTTCCATGTGCTGCATTTCGGACCAAAAGAACATTCACTTTACATTTTATTTCATCACCCCAGCCTGTACTTGTGCTTGGGATTGCAAGGACTTGTACTTGGCCTTCTTGAACTTCATGAAACACAGAAGTCCTGTCAGGGTCCCTCTGGATGGCATCGCTTCCCTCCAGCAAATCGACTGCCACATAGCTCGGTGGCAAACGTACTGAGGATGCACTCGATTCCATTTTCCATATCAAACAGCACCAATTCCAATACCAGCCCTGAAGGCACATCATTCATCGCTGTTCTCCACTCAGACATTGAGACACCGAACACAACTCTTTGAGTGTGATCATCCAGTCAACTTTTTATAACTGAATGTTCTATCTATCAAATCATTGTCTCTCCAGTTTAAAGACAAGGATTTCATGCAGAACAGTGTCAAATGCTTTACACAAATGCTGTTTTAAATTAAGAAGATCAAAATCCTGAAAACAAACTATATTTTTTTCCAGGACAAATACCAGAAACTTCAGCTGAGTGTATCACAAATGTTACAATTTACTTTATCTGTGATTCTTGGTGCAATTTTGCAGGTCTGAATTTTTAATGATGGTATTTAGATGTGAAATTCACTCATACAGGGCTGTTAGAGTTTTGACAGTAGGCATGATGTCATTTGACCAAAAGATGCAACAGAAACACGTCTCCACTTTCCTGAGAAAGGTAATTATCTGAGGTTTATGGTGGGTTTATTGCCTTAGTTTGGAATGAACGTTCAGGAAGAATTCAGATGTAGATACCTGAGTCCTTCCTAAAGAATTTTGAACTCCAGAGACCAAAGTTACACAAGCTGAATATTCAAAAAGACTGAATACAGAGGCACACGGGTCAGTTGAGTCCTTTTTGAGAAATGGACACATGAATGAGTTGTGCTGTTCTTAGTCAACTTCAGCAAATGACAATATAAAGCAAAGAGTTTCTAGATGATCTCAGTGTCCTCACTTGGACTGATGACTTTTGCCCTTCTGTTTTGCAAGTGTGGTGTTTTGTTTTGTTTTGTTTTGTTTTGTTTGTTTGTTGTTGTTTGTTTTTTGGCGTTTTGTTGGTTGGTTGGGGGTTTTTTTTGTTGTTGTTGGGTTTTTTTGTTTGGTTTGGTTTGGTTTTTTTTGCTATCTTCTTACATTTCCAGCACAAAAACCTTCTGTTTATTTTATTATGGAAACTAAGATGTCAGTAGTAGTCAAAGACAAGGTATGCAACGAATTGAAACTATAATCACAAATGAGGAAATAAATATTTCTAGGTGGCTATAAAAATCTCTTGTGAAATAAAAATGTATTTGCCACAAAAATTATATCTTGCCGGCTACTCAGTAGCTCCTCTGTAAAAGATCTAGGTTCCTTAAACATATATAAGGCAGGCAAAAGTCTTTTGCAGTGATAATCTGAAAAAGAAATTTACTACGTTGCTTAGACTGTGTAAAGTAATTCTAAAGTTTGACTTAGTACAGATAGAATCGGAATCTATCAGTGAACCATTTTATTTGGTGAAAGAAGCAAAAATACTATTGCAAAACATCACACAAATTTAAAATCACTACAAAGTGATGACAAAAATAACATCAGAGGGAAAGATACAGGAGAAAAATACTAAAGGGGGAACATACTTTAGAGTAATGACTTTAAAAGAATAAACCAGGTAAATAGACATCTGTGCAAAGGTAACAGGAGTGATTCGGCAGATTTCTACAGAGCAGCAAAGGTTATCAGACAAAGTCAGGTGACTTATGCAAAAGATGCAGAATGGGAAACAAGTGCAATTATTTTTACAGAGATTTTTCTTGCAAGATGTTAATGTAGATCATGTAGGACTTGGTTCTTATCTGACACTAAAATAGATCAGTGACCTCAGACTGTCAGAACATAGTGGAATTTGAGTTAAGAAATTAAGCTTACAATCAGTCATTTCATTCACTTGGTCTTAATGGACCCTTAACAAATGTCCTGTTTTTGACACTGGTGAAGATGAGTGGTCAGATTCAGGAGGTGGCAATGTCAGCAAATCCTCCCAGCAATACCCTGGAAATCCACTTCCTTAGTAGTGTATTGTTCCTCTGCTGTTCTTCAATTGCCTGACCAAAGGCTTTTTGTTTACTGAAGCAGCCTGATGTCCATAGAAATTAAAGACCAAAGCAAAGCTATAAAAATCTTTTCTATTTTTGCTGTGGTCAAATACAGAAGTGCCTTTTTTTTTTTTCTTTTTTTTTTGTACTTGAGGAACAAATAAAGCCTTTCCTCTGTCATAAAAACTAATATTATTTTAGACAAGGATGTTAGGAGAAACGCACAGCCTACACTGATGGAGAAACTCACAGGCAAAAATAAAGCCAAATGGCAATAACGTACTTTGTGCAGGGCAGGAAATTACCAGAAATGAAGGAGAAAATGTTAATGGAAAGACTATTATTTTTGTATTTGTCTATACAGAAATGCTCTTGGATTTTATCAAAATGCCACTTTTAGTTACTGTTTTCTTACCTAGGCAATACACTTTAACATCTTTATAACAATTAATTACTTACTTTCTGGATACTTGTATCCTCAGTAAGGTACCTGAGCCTCAGATCAGAGCTCTCTCTCAAGTTTTACAGTCATAGCATGCTTATTAAGGAGACCTTGTATTTCCAAGCAATCACCTTAGAAGCTTCACTAAAAGAAAAGAATGTGCAAGAAGACTTGGTAAGATTAGTGTGCACAAGCAATGCCATGCATTAGGTATGCAGCAGAAGAAAACCAACTTGCATGTCAAATGTGAGACAAACTGTGCCAGCAATGCAAATCCATCCTCCATGTGGCGTCCTTCTGTACTCACTGCAGGTCTGAGTGGTAACCAGGTACACCATAGGTCTTGAAACTCCACCGGTGTGACCTAAGATCCTATGTGAAATGGGCGGCAGACAACTGTCTCTGCATGTGTGGCTAAAGTATGGACAACGATTGGTTTTCTCCCTGTGGATTTTTCATCTGCATATTTTTCCAGAGATACTAAAAAGGGATTTTTCTCACACATCAATCACTAAAATATCTTGAAAGCTTCAGGACTAATATCCAGGTAAATAAAAATGAATTAAAATGTAAAACCTGCTACATACCCTTCTGCCCTCCACACAGCGCTGGAGCTCAGGCTTGGCCAGCACAGAGTATTGGCAGCCATGGGGCTGCCACCTTATTTCTCTCCAATCGCAGGTCCTGTTGTCAGAGCAGCTGAGACAAGGGACAATCCACTGCCCTGGAAAACAGCAATGGGAAGTCAGCACCCGCTCTGTATTTTTGTGAGTGGTTTTATTACACAGGAAGCAAGTTATTTTTGAGTATTTTGCCATGGGAGTTTTCCTAAATTAAATGCCCTCCAACACTTTGAACAGGCTATTTCCTTCCATTGAGTTATGCCCTTTTCATTGAGCTAGGGTTGGAGTTTTTTCTTTCCCTGAAAGAGCTGTGAATGCTCAAATCTGACAGCTGTTTGTGGGTTCATTTCTCAGTTCATGTTGCCTTCTTGTAGCACCTTATCCCTTCTCAAGAGAAGGGATACAAGAAAGGGAAAAGGGGCTAGGAGGCTGAATGGAAAAAGAAAATACTTTCAGAAGTGTCTCATCTACAACTAAATATCAAAGGTTGGATGGCTGGTTGAGAGCACTTAATGAAAAATGAAGCAGGATGAAGACTTTCCCTCAAAAAATTCTAACTTCTTTAATTTGTGAGGATTCATAGGACTGTCCCAGACTGCACATATATATTTCAGAAGATGACCATGAGATGAATAATGTCTGGGATTTATTAGAGCCTTATTACTATTTTCAAAATTTATTTTGCAGATTAGGAGCATAAAGTGGGATAACAATCCCTTACCTCAGGTTGAATGGTTTGGTGTTTTGTTTTCTAACGCTATTCCTATCACAAACCCTACTGCAAGCCCGATGGATTTAATTTTTGAAGGAAGACAGAAAACTTTTGAGTTGCCTTTATATTCAGATCGACAAAAGAAACACTTTTTCTAGCCCATGCAGTCCTGACATTTCCCAGTGTCTATGTAGCCCTGGTAGCAAAACCTACTTTTGTTCTGATTAAAGGCATTACACAAGGAAGAGTACAGAGGTCTCATGTCCTTGTCAATGCTATCTGGTCTTGCTAATACTGATGGGTTTCTCACCACAGCCCAGAAAATAGCTCCAAAAGCAAATGTTTGCAGAGAAGATCTGGCCTTAGAGTTTGTCACCACCACTGCTACTGGGCAGCAGCGTGGCAGTCAGCTGGGTGTGATAGATTCTGCTGCACAAGAAGCCACAGCAAAAATCTCAAGGCTGCTTATTGACATTTTTTTATCAGGCCAGGGACTGAGGGGGCAGCTGAGCAAACCAACCCTGTGGGATTCCAATGGCCTTGGGAGAGTCAGCTGCTACCTCAGGAGCAAGGGAGTTTCCAGGGAGGCAGCCTGTGTTTTCACTTAGCCAAAAATCCAAGTGAACATGTTCTGGTAAGTGTCAGAGTGAATTGTCTTAGCAGATAAAGAAGTCCTTCCAAATAAAAGCATCAAGAACTGTTTGTATGGGAGCCCACAGAGGTACATGAAGGGCAGAATACATCCCACAGTGTCTCCCATAACCTTGCAACGCCCTGTGCAGAACATGCTCATCCCAGTCTTAGATGCACTTGCAGATGATGTGCAGCAAATAAAGGTAGACTGAACCTGGACAAACGCCTGGAGACTGGCTTTTACCATGCTGTGGGTCAGTGAGAATAACCCAGCTCTCTTAGTTCCCATGGGCATGGGTGTTACATGAAGGCAGTGCTGGGCAAGCAGCTCAGTTCACATCGTGGAGGAAGGAAGGAAGGAAGAAGGGATAGTCAGGATCATGGTGGTAGAGTGCCAGCAGAAAGATAGAGATGTTCCATATTCTTGTGCAGGGGAGTTTCAAACTTGGATTTTCTGCATCTTAATCACCTAGCTATTAGGACAAACATTCCCCACTCTTATCAGCTGAGGACCACTTAAACACTCAGAATTCATCAGGACAGGAAAATAATATGCTTGTAGCCTCATAATTTTTGTGCAAAAAGAGACCTGAACTTTGGCCCCTGGGCACGATCCTGTGTAGATTTTTAATCAAGGGTTTAAATTGAATCTTTATCTAAAGGTACAAAGTGGATAACCAAGTTCTGGAGCAAGGAGTGCTCTTCCAAATGAATATCTTGCTCAGCTGGGAAACCAAAGGTTGAATTTAGACAATTCCTCTTGTAGCCTCCCATTTCTGGCTGTTGTGAAAGCCTTACTCATTCTGACCATCCCTTGGCTTTGAGGTATTTTGTTCCAGGTTATGGTCTATCGGCCAGGAATGCTATGACCCTGTAAGATTTCTATTGCCACTTGTGGATCTTGCCCTTAGCTTCCTCTGCCCCATGACTAAAGGGTCATTCTCAACTTCCTAGCAGTTGTATGAAACAACTGAAAAGTTCTGGGTCTCAGATAACCCAGCAACAGGTGCCATGCAAACACCTTTTATTGCTTTGTGCCTTTTGGGCAATAGAACAGAGACAGAATGGTTGGTTGCTTTGAAGTCTGGACTCTGAGACTGCTACTACTGCAGAGCTCTTCATAAATGATCTGAGAGTTGTTTCAGGCAGTGGTTTAGATTTAAAATTATATGAAAACTGGGTATTTTTTTCCTGTAGTTGTAATTTTTCTTTCACAGCAGATACATAAAAGTTCTGGCAATGTCTACAACATAAGTGATCCCTCATTTTATGGAATTTTCCTTTTAACATCCCATACATTTATGAGCTGATCTGGTTTTAAGTGATAAACTAGAAAAGTAGAACTATATAAAACAAATATTGAGGAGCCAAAATATTTGAACAATAAAAGTTTAAACTTTGGCAACTGTAGGCGATAAGTACCTTTGAAAAGCTTCTTTTCAATAGCTTGTTTTATATTCAATAGCTCTCTAGGTATATAAGAAAAAATAGATAAATTGTTGGCATATGCTAAAGATTAGTGGCAAATGTATAAAAATTTGAGAACAAGGATATGTGTAGATAAACCAATGTTTATAGGAAGCACCAACATATAATGCTGACAGAATAGTTGCAGTTTTTATATTTACATAGATCTTTCAAATGATACATCTAAATTTATGCATTTTTAATGCAATTATTATGAACTTTTTCTGCTGCAACTTCACAACAGTTGGTCAAAGTATTCTCAACTTTCAAAAATGGAACTGTGTTAAAAGTGAAAATGAATCTCATATAAAAAGAAGACAAGTAAAAAATTGCAAACAATATTAGTTTGGAAATTAAGCTTATTTGCTAGGGCAATTATAAGTTGCTTTTCCCCCATTTATATGTTAGCAGTACACATTGCAGCTTTCAGCACCATTTCAATCAGGCTGCATTTTGTGGTGCATCAGCTAAAAGAGTTAACATTGGCTCTACCAGGCAAGGGCAAGTTTACCTACAATTCAGTGAAAGAGAGCAGGAAAGAGAGAGGTGTTGTTAGTTTCTTCACAAATTAAAAATTGGCCTAATCAAAGTTTTTTGCAAGCCTGTAAGTAGGAGTTTTCCACAGGAAGAGTGAAAGTAAACTGGATTTTTGGCTCATGAGAGCAGTTATAAATTGCAGACATAAATCTGCTTAAGATATGAGATTAAACATTGCCAGTACTCCCTAAAATTATTCTCAAAATATGACATCAAAAGAAAGATACTATAAAAATAATTAATTAGGATTGTTTACTTTCTATTTTAAAAAATATTGCCCTAAAGTTAAAAGTTTTAATCAATAAAGGCTGTACATTTAATTTGATAGTGTTGTTTCTTCTTTCAGCCTCTTTTATTTTTATTCATCCTTTTCCACTGTCATAGGCATAAATACACATATTTTGCTTTCAAATTTAAAATCAGTTTTTTCTATAGTGCTGAACAATTGTCTATATAAAGAGAAAAAAAAGTATTCTATCCTGATAACTTGAATCAATATATTTAACCTACACTGATGCCAAAGATCATTTGTTGATTTATGACTAGCTTACTTTTATATTTGGTGCTTATTTGGCATCCTAAGACTTTTAAAAAGCTTTTTATCTGTGACTTAGGCGATGGAAATATTTTATTTTGGTTTTAGCTGTATTTATGAAAAATAGAAGTACAAATTATTTTTAAAGGACATGATTGCCTTAGGTCGATGGATTTATGTCCAAACTGAAATTTACTCCTTGTAACGAAAGGAGACATCAATTTTTTTGAACATCAGATTATGTCTCTGTTGGATCCAAATCCAGAGAGGTGTTGAATGCAGAGAGAACTCACAGAGAATTATGTTAAACTGGATAGAGTTGTAGGAAATGTGGAAAGTAGGATATAACTAAAACATACATGTGACAGCAGCAGGGCAGAGCATTAGAAGTGAATCTATGATCTCCTACCCACCAGATTTTTGCAATTGTCTGCAAACCACATTTTGACAGACTGCAGTAGCCTGATTGACCTGCAAGAATTTAGCACAACTTGGGGTTCTCATGGTCTCTATCAACTCTCTCTCTCTGAGGAACCAAACACATGGTTAATGCTCGCTGTATAATTGATAATACAGCAATACTGAACAAAGAGCTAATTTTCCTAGGATAGTCTGGTTCAAACCCCATGCGAAGCAAGGGAGATTTTCTAAAAGAACAAAAGATTTTTTTTCTATAAAAATTTTAATTTCATTCCATGATGTAAACAAGAAGAAAGAAATTTCCACTGTTGAATATTCCAATTTGCATTTAGTGATTAGAGCGACAGTGAGAGTAGGAGAGAGATAAAGAAATTGTGTAAATGAAATGCATATTTCATAAGGTGCTGAACTTTCTACACAGAATAGTGCCATGGCAACTAGGAGAGGGGGAAGCCACTTCTGCCTTTGGTTATACCCTGAACTACTGTCCCTACTCTACATCAAAGGACTAGAAATAAAGCATGAAATCTGGTTGTACTGAACTGCAAAGCAGACTTCTAAGTTTTACCATTAATGTCAGAGGAGGCAAGGTTTCACCTCTATTTCTGCTGCTCTGACTCAGCCTTTGTCCATGTAAACACAAACACAACTTTTCTCAGCATAGATAGATTTTGTTGTGGTAGTACCTCCATCCCTTTAAAACTAAGTTCTTCCTTGACATAAGAACAGTGCCACCTTACTTCAGAAGAAGTTTTAAGTTGTCTTTTTCAAGTTGTCTTGGCTTCTCTGAAAATTTAGGTTATTTAAATGAAAGAGATGTTGCTGCTTTAGCAGGGAATCCACCATTGCTTCCATATGTGTTAGGAAAATGTTCACTGCCAGGATTGGTATATCACTCAGTTGTTACAAATTTGGAATGATTTTCCACATAAAGCTATGCTTTCCAGTTCCAGTTGGAAGCTGTGACACACATTAAAACTAAATGGCCGCTTGTTGCCAGATATTGCGAACACCCATTCTAGGCTCATTAGACACCTCTTGACAATCTTCATTTTATAAGTGCAAATTACTTTTCCCGGTTTAATATACTTGTCCTTTGAGACAACATCTCCTGAAGTTTGTTTGAACTTTAATTGTGTATACTATTCACAATAAGGCTGTAAAAGATCTTTTATATTCAGCCTCACATAGCTAGTATTCAAAAGGAATATGCTATTTATCAGGAGAAAGAAACTATCTGCCCCAAAAGGATTCAGTGGATTTGGTTTGGGCTTTCAAGTTACAAGCATTATGTCCTGATGATTCACACCTTGTGCGATCAAAACCTGCTGCCAGTTACAACACTGTCTCTATTGTGCATTCCCTCCATATAACACAAATTTAAAACATGCCTCTGTTTTACATGAGGTGATGCATTCAGGCAGTTCCCACATTCCTGTTATTTTTTATTGATTATTCCATGACTTTGTGCAAATTTACTGCTGTGAGAAGGTGCTCCTGTCCATAGCAAGAGAAAGAATACAGTTGTGTCAATAGACCATAGAGGAGTTATTGGAGGAGTTATATATGGGTTATTTTTCATTTATCTGATGAAGAATTGAAAAAACCTAGTCTTTTACAGCAACAACTTAAGCTGTGAATAAGACCAAATATCTGAGTAGTTAAAGTACACTTGAATAAATCTTCATGCAACTGTGACCTTAAGAAAAGTACATGCCTGACAGTCTGTTGGAGTATGAGTTCTCACTAAACAAAAACATGTCTTGATTGTGTTGGTTATTGTAGAATATTTGATTTGTTCATCTTGTTTTTAAGGTACTAATATATATAAAATTAAAAACTGATTTTGTGTTTCCTGTATAGAAGTGGAAGTATAAAACGAATCAAATTTTCAGTTCTTTTTCTAATGGTAATTTTTGAGTAGACAATCCCTTCTAGTTAGAATATNCACATAAAGTAATTAACCTGATATTAAAAATCAGTAACTGGTACAAGTGATTTGTTTCATTTATTGTGCACAAGTTAGTGCATGCCTATAGCAAAAAGTAAATACAGTTTCTAGTTTTTCTTTGATGAGGTGCATGAGTTAATTTTCAGAAGAAAGGGGATAAAGTACAAACCTTTTGTGTCTCCAGTTTCACAGGTCTTAAACACCGTCTGTGAAATTGCTGAGAGGTATTCATGAGACAGAGGCTGCAAGCCACAGGACTCCTCTGGATGAATTTTGGAACCACAGTCCTGAATTAAAATGAAATGTGTGAAAATAATATGCAGTGTGTCCATCCACATGATTTTGAAATCTTCTTCAAGGACATTTAAAGAGGTAAAAACATATTTGGTGCTGGTACTGCAGTTCATTCATCCTTTGCTCTTCAATAGATAATATCAAATTTAGAATCCTTTTTTCAGTCAGACAATGGTTTTTGTAATAAGTGATACAAGTCCATGGTAAACATACAAGATACTACATTTGCTAAAGATATAAGAAAATTTAGGTAGGAAAACATATATAATTTTCATGTAAAATCGTGTTGTCTCTACTTATATATTATATAATATATAATTATAAGTAAGTATATATATAATAAG